>JANAVB010009200.1:7005885-7147436 GCA_029216955.1 Iris pallida | reverse complement strand
GGCGGCGGCGGTCTGGATCTGAGGCGGCCTTGGGTGGCTCGCCCACGACGAGGTGGTTGGCTGCGTGCGGGCGGCGCGTACGGCCCATGTGGATAGCGGAAAGCGCCGGCGGAGTCGGGAAGGAGAGGAGGCGGTGAACGCGGGATCGATGGTGGCCGGAGGCTCGAATGGTCGGTCGAGCTCGGGCGGAAGGCGCTCGCGAGCTTGGGGCAGAGCGGCGCTGGTAGGGTGCGCACCCTCATCAGCGGCGGATGGTCGTACGGCATGGGGACGGAGAGCGCCGACGGATCGGCGGGCGGCAGAGGAAGCCGGATCCGGTTGGATCTAGCGGGGGGAGGCGGCGCACGGTCGGTGCTCTCCGTGGTCGACGGAGGGTTGTCGGTTTGAGGACACGGCGCGGCTCCGGCCGCTGAATCCGGTGAGAAGGTCGGTTGCGGACGGCAAGGGCACGGAGGAGGTTAGGTACGATTTCTCCGCCTATTCTTCCTCTTCGTGTGGAGGTGGTGATGGTACTGCTGACGATGGTTGCCAGGGGGTTTGGGGCTTCGGCTGAGCGTCAGTGATGACGGTGGTGATGTATTTGTTTCTATTTGTTTTGCTGTTGATGTTTCCTCAATAGGTGGCGGGGCGGTGGTTTTGACGGGGTCCGGTGGGGTGGTAGTGAAGATTGCTGATGGCGGGGATGCCGATGATTAGGGTGATGAGGGTGTGGGGGTACTGTCCGGACGGTGGTGGTGGTAAGTCTGATGGTTGGATCGGTGATGGCGGGGATGGCAGAACAGGTTTTTGATGCCAGGGCTGTAGGCTAGTAGTGGATTTGAGATTGGTTGCAGTCGTGTCGGGGGTTTTCGACATGACGAAGAGGGAATCGAGTAGTCCGAAATTGTCGGACGAACATGAATATGTATCTGTAACGGAGAATAATATAGTGGATGTAGGGAGGCACAGACACGATGCACATCTATGGATGGAAAATTTTCTGGAGGAGTACCTCTCCTTTTATAGGATGTGGGAATTCACAGTTGGATAGGGATTGGGAGAATTTTAAATTCTCCCTAGATAATATCATATTATATTTAAATTCGATTTAAACTAATTCAATCCAAATCAAATCCAATCTAAATAATTCTATACTTTATTTAAAATGTTTTAAATAAAGTGAATAAAATCTTTTGTAATTTAAATTACCATATTTAATCAAATATTATCATTAACAAAATCCTAAATATCATTTTTGTAATCAAATAAATACTGGTAATAATTAATTTCAAAAATCATGATAAATACTTAAATATTAATTCATGAACTAGCTTTTATAAATAACAAAATATATTAATAAGCAAATTTCACTTTTCGTAAATCATTTGGAAACATTCCATATAAACCAAAATTTTTAAATTACTACTTGTTTTTAGACGACGAACAAAATAACAAAAGAAAATATTTATCACATTTATTTGAACACGTACTTTCCTATTAAAATAAATTTATAATAAAAATATTTTTCTAACATATGTACCTCGACACATATTCGCATTCGTCGAGAAATTACGAACGCAAATCTCGCACGTTACGTAAATACAACAAAGCGAACTCGTGTGCGACGTATAGATACGAAGTAGAAAAATAAAGAAAATATACAAAAAAATCGTAGTAGAAATTTAGGGGGTTTACACATTACTAATTGGTATCATCCACCTAATGTTCTGTCACTGCCTTGATGTCTGTCCCCTTGGCCTACAGTACATGTTGCAGTCCATTTAGTAGTAGGAAGGGCTCGGGTTTGATTGCTCGGTTCTGTCCATTCTTAGTACATTAGTCCACCACTTGTTTTGTTCAGACTATTGCCAAGTGTTCAGTCCCTAAACTTTTAATGATCAAGTCTAGGTATCCATTATTCAGTCTCCTCTCTTTATAGTTCATAGCAATAGTAATTGTGAAGGAGGAGGGGACTAGAGTAGATCAAGTGGAGTCGGTCCATTTCATCATATAACAAACTCCTCATTTTGATTTCCATTTAACCATGTATCAGTCATGATTTAGGATGAGAGTCCCTACTCTACATTGGGTCAGTCATCCATGTATCAGTCCCTTTGCTTGTTTTCAGTCCCATGCCATTTGGTTCAGTTGACCACTTGTCCAGTCCTTGATGTATTCGAATGTGTTCAGTCCACCTCTCTTTGTATACTTATCTATCCTGCATATATAGTAATTATGTATATAGGAAGAGTATATGAGTATAGTATAAGGGGGCTTGTGCAGGTTCAAGTAAGCATGACTTAGGGGGTTTAAGCATACCAAATTCCCTTTATTGCATATAATTTGTATAAACACATGTTATATATATAAATTATAGTATATTAATTTAGTTCATGGGTATTTAGGAGCATATAGTGCTTTTGTGTGTGTGTGTATCATGAGTGTATCAGAGAGTATATAGTGGGTATCCTTTGAAGCACACTAAGTGCTTGATAAATTTACTGTAGTGATGTCTTATAGCCTTGAGTATGTATAGGATTATATATATATATATTAGAGAGTGATGTGTGATGAGAAAGAGTGTGATAGCAATGTGAGAGTGTCATTTACTTGGGTGTCAAGTTTGTGTCCAGTGGAGAGTGTGGGCCATGGCAGCAGAGCATTTGCTGTTTGTAATGCAAACAGTAGCAGTGGCAGCACTACAACAAAATGACCTATTAATGATGCTTGATAAGGGTATGTCACGCCCCAGAACCAGAATACTGGAGAGCGGGGGAATGACTCAGCCAGCTACGTATTACGGGTAGATGAATACCGTATAATACGATCAATGCTGTCTAACCAGACGAGGGGGTGCATACTATATAAAGGTCTTACTATGGTCATTACACATCTATTGTCTCAATCATTCAAGCAAGGAAACAGAAATAGAGAACATGTAAGATAAAGCAGTAAGGCGTCCCAAACGCTCAGTCAAAATGTTCTTGAGATCTGGCTTTACAAAATATAGCCAGATGATATAGCAAGGGTACACATTTGTTATCAGCTGCAGTCTGACTTAATTACAATTATGTAAAAGTAAGTACAAGACGATCCGACCAATATGTCGGTGCCAAACGGCTAAGTATAAAGGTAAATAACAAAACGAGCGGTGAAGTAAGGAACCCACTCGAGTCCTCCTGCTATCATGCCTCTAGTATTGACCATCTTGGAGGTAGAAGTACGCTGGATCCTCGGGAACCGGCTCTAAATCTGGCCATGCAAAACCAGAGAGGTTAGACCTCTAATAGCAAGTACCACAAGGAAGGACGATATGAAGGACATAAACCAGTAAGTAAAAGAATATAATGATAATAGATCTCTACTTTCCACTAGGATTCACATCACATCACGACACTTCGAACCAACCTCCCAACCAAACAAGGACAGAAGTTGGCCCGTCATGTCCTGACATTCTGATCATCCCAGTTAGGTAACAGAGTAGTACAGTACACAAACAAATCATCTTGAACGGCCAATCAAATTCTACGGCTTGCTATTGTGGGTCTCAAGTTATCCTGGAATAATACAATAAAGATTCCTTAGTTCTTACTATGTGCGAGCAAGGCTAGTCTATCCAGTCAATCATGTGCGCCATGCATGAATTAGATGAGTCCTAGCAGGACGCCCGTCAATATACAATATACAATAATAATAAAAGCAGATACTGTTCCCTGCCCGTGTGGCAGATTTATAGTATCTGTGGGAACTAGCCGGCCCGTCGGGTACTACTCGTCCCAAGGGGGCTGCCATGTAAGAACTCGGGAATCCATTCTCTCCATGCAATCATTATTTTATTTAACTTAATAGTCCCTATGTTGAGTGAAATCTCATGCCGTGGATCATGGTCATTCAAATGAGTACTTTTGTACGGGGTACGATATGCACAACTCTACAACGGTACCAGTACGGTTAGGTTGCAGGTCTTACATAGCGTAATGCAACAATCAAATCTAACCACGGTAGTCATACCTTGACCATAAAGTAAACATGCTTCTTTTGTAGAAAATAAATAAATAAATAATTAAATAAATAGATTAAAGCCTGCATGTGCATGTATGTCAATATTCGGGATCAGCCAGTCGATTGCAATAGTTCAAAACACGAACGTGTCTCATTCATTCATTTCAATAAGACGACTAGCCAGTCTCTTAGTTCCAACTAGGAACGCATGATCAATTAGTTAAATAACCATCGTCATTAATGGTGACAAGGCATGAAAGTCATTTATCATTAAATAGGGTTGAGTCTATAACTCTCAAGGTCAAGTTCCAGTCTCACTGGATATCCATATACCAATCCAAACACTTGTCACTAATACACAACCATAGGTATTAAAATATTAACATGCTAAGATTTTGGGTTCATGCAAAAAGGCGTAAGGATATAATAGGGAATTATCCTGCTACTATTAAATGAATAAAGTATAGAACAGAATAAAACACCCAAGCCAGGAAGTCACGCCAACAAGTCTAAGCTAAGTCCAAAAGTCACGCAAGAAGTCTCTGCTAAGACCAACAAGTCACGCTAAGTCTAGCATGGAGGAGTGAGCGTATAACATAATACCCGCTAGCAAGTGTGGGTGTGAAAAGTGAAGCGTGACAAGTGATTCAGGCACGCACTCTCAACGTGAGGGTGAAAAAGTCACGCAAAGTCACGCACAATGTGATCGTGAAAAGTCACACACGCAAGCTCATGGACAGGAGCGTGACTCAAAATACACGCATGCAAATGCGGGCGTGACTGAAAATACACGCACACAAATGCGAGCGTGACTGAAAATACACGCACGCAAATGCGAGCGTGACTGAAATATACGCAAATACGTATAGACGTGTGCGTGACTGGGCTGATGTTTACGCGAGCACGTAAGAACGTGTGCGTTAAACATCTCCCAAACTCCAAGTCCCATGGAGCCTTTGCTCCAGTGCCAAAATACACGCTAAGTTGGTGGACCAAGAACCCAAGAACAGCCAGAATACTATAACTTAGATATAGAGAAAACCAGCCGTAGAAATCAAAAATGCTAAGAACTAATCTCTCTTGGAATCACGAGAAGAAGGCAAATGAACCATAAAAATGGGTGATTAAGAAGAGAAGCAAGTTTGCACTTGCCTTCTCCGGCTGCTGGTAGGTGGTGGAGAGTAATGAGAGGAAGAAGAAGAAGTAATGGTGAGGATGAAGTAATGAGGAGAGAGAATGAAGAGGGTGGCTTTAAATAGGAGGAGTGGTGGTAGGTGGGGTGTTGGGCCGGGTTGCACAGATCCATCCAAGCCGAAACCCAATAAGACTAAAGCAACAAATAAAATGCAGGTAATAAAATTACAGAAATATAATTGCAGAAATAAATTAACATGGAATTTAAAGAGCAGATAATTAATTAACATGAAAATTTAAATACATAATACTACATGATAAATACTAAATAAATGCTCATGAGTTGTACATATATAAAAATACGCATTCCGGGAACGGGGTGTGACATCTCTACCCACCTTAGAAAAATTCCGTCCTCGGAATTTCAAATCCAAGCAGGATAGAAACATCGGGGCTAAACTAATACAAGCAATTCTAGTGATCAAGCAATTCTAGTGAGCAGCAATCATTTTTACCATATCAGAAGCAAGTACTATATATGTAAATCCATCAATCTACGATATCAAGTAGCTCTACCCATAAAGTGATAAGCATGAGAAATCAAGACAATCAAGGTATACAGAAAGAAATATACCTTGTGAGTCAAACAGGTGTGGATACCGTGATCGGATATCATCCTCACGTTCCCACGTTGACTCTTCCAAGGAGTGATGACCCCAAGCAACACGGACAAGATTAATTGTTCGGTTCTTGAGTATCTTCTCTCTTCGGTCCAAAATGGACACAGGCTGTTCCTCGTAAGACAGGTTGGTACCAACAACCAGCTCAGAGTGATCGAGGACATGGCTTGGGTCCGATACATACCTATGTAATTGAGATACATGAAACACGTCATGCACCTCTCGTAACAAAGGTGGGAGTGATAAACGATAAGCAACATCGCCTATCCGATCAAGGATAACAAATGGGCCCACGTACCGCGGACTCAATTTTTCGCGAACGCCAAATCTAATGACCCCATGAGTAGGTGAGATCCGCAAGAATACGTGGTCCCCAACAGAGAATTCTAACGGCCTACGATGCTGGTCCGCCTAATGACGATGCTGGTCCTGCGCAACTCGAAGTCGCTCTCTAATCCCTTTAACTACTTCAACCGTCTGAACAATCATTTCTGGGCCTAGTATCTTCCTCTCTCCGATATCATCCCATACAAGCGGTGACCTGCACTTCTTACCATATAATGCTTCGAATGGCGCCATCTGGATACTGGCCTGATAACTATTGTTGTATGAGAACTCGACCAAGTGCAGGTGACTCTCCCAAGACCCTCCAAAATCTAGAGTGCAAGCTCGTAACATATCTTCTAAAGTCTGAATCGCTCTTTCTGATTGTCCATCCGTCTGTGGATGGTAAGCCGTGCTAAATCTTAACTTGGTACCCAGACTATGATGTAAGCTCTTCCAGAAATGCGATGTAAAGCGGGTATCTCGATCCGACACAATACTGACAGGGACTCCATGCTGCCTGACTATCTGTTGCATATATAATTTTGCCAACTTTTCTGTAGATTGCCCTACTCTGAAAGGAAGAAAGTGTGCTACCTTCGTAAGTCGGTCCACTATTACCCAAATAGCGTCCTTACCACTTGGTGATCTCGGTAAACCGGTCACAAAGTCCATTGTAATATGCTCCCATTTCCATTCCAGAATAGGAAGTGGTTGCAATAACCCAGCTGGCCTCTGCTGTTCTGCCTTCACTTGCTGACATACCAAGCAACGGGAAACAAATCTAGCTATCTCTCTCTTCATTTCGTTCCACCAGAAATGCAACTTGATATCTTGGTACATCTTGGTCCCTCCAGGGTGAATAGAATACTGAGAACTGTGAGCTTCTGCCATGACCTCCTGTCTGATATCTCCACTAGGCACACATAAACGCGATCCAAACCTAAGTGTACCATCTTCCTGAATTCTTATCTACTTCCTGAGCCCTGACTCACATTCTGCCCTAAGCTTCTGAATCCTTGGGTCCTGTGCCTGAGCTGCCTTCATCCTGTCTACTAAGTCAGATTGGACTTGTAGACTAGTTATAACTCCTATATTACTAGGAAATATAACTTCGATGCCCATCTCCTGAAGGTCTTCTAAGATATGCTTCTGCGTTGTCAACATAAATGCGCTGCCTCTCCTGCTGAGAGCGTCTGCCACTACATTAGCCTTGCCTGGGTGATACTGAAGCTCCACGTCATAATCCTTGATCAACTCCAACCACCTTCTCTGCCTCAGGTTCAGTTCCTTCTGAGTAAAGATGTACTTCAGACTTTTATGGTCTGTGTACATCTCCACCCGGTCACCATATAAGTAATGCCTCCATAGCTTCAGAGCAAACACTACTGCCGCCAACTCTAAATCATGAGTTGGGTAATTTTTCTCGTGGTCCCGAAGCTGCCTAGATGCATATGCTATCACCTTCCCATGTTGCATAAGGACACATCCAAGTCCTTTACCTGACGCATCACAATATACTGTAAAACCTCCGGGTCCAACTGGCAATGTAAGGATAGGTGCTGATATCAACTTCTGCTTCAAAGTCTCGAATGATGCTTGACATTTTGCCGACCAAACAAATGGCACATCCTTCCGGGTCAAATGGGTCATGGGCGCTGAAAGCCTTCCAAAGTCTGACACAAACCTTCTGTAATATCCTGCCAATCCCAAGAAACTCTGCACATCTGCTACGGTCTTGCGTACTGGCCAACTCTCTACTGCTTCTACCTTCTTGGGATCTACTGTCACTCCAGCTCCTGATATGATATGACCCAAAAATGAAATATGATCCGACCAAAACTCACACTTGCTGAGCTTGGCATACAACTGGTTCTCTCTCAGAACCTGCAACACTTTCCTGAGGTGGTCTTCATGCTCCTCTTCACTAGCAGAGTATACGAGAATGTCGTCAAGAAACACAACGACAAACTGGTCTAAATATGGCATAAAGATACGATTCATCAAATCCATGAATATTGCTGGAGCATTGGTCAAACCAAACGGCATTACTAAGAACTCGTAATGCCCATACTTTGACCTGAAAGCTGTCTTGGGGATATCTTCCTTCCGAACCCTCACCTGATGGTACCCTGAACGAAGATCTATCTTGAAGAAAACTCTAGCTTTGCTCAACTGATCAAATAAGTCGTCGATCCTGGATAATGGGTACTTGTTCTTCACTGTTGCCGCGTTAAGCTTTCTGTAGTCAATGCACAATCTGGACGACCCATCCTTTTTTCCCACAAGTACTACTGGTGCTGCCCATGGTGACACGCTATCTTGGATGAACTTCTTCTCCTTCAATTCCTCTATGTGCTCATATACCTTGGCCTACTCTGAATCCGCCATTCTGTAAACTCGATCTGATATCGGTTTAGTTCCTGGTGCCAATTCTATACTGAACTCAATATCTCTAACTGGTGGTAGACCTGGAAGTTCTTCAGGAAATACGTCTAGAAATTCTTCAACTACCTTCGGGATCTGAACTTCCTCCATCGCCGTCACTACTCCCTGCTCTTGCTGAGTTGCCTCTGATCTGACTAAGGTAAACCTCTTCATGCCTGGAATATCAAAAGATACATTCCCTCTATGACAATCTATTGTCGCATGACTGTCTTTCAGCCAGTCCATGCCTAAGATAACGTCGAAATTTCCAACAGAAAATTCTATCAACCGGACAGGTAAGGAATGCCCGCAAACTACAACACTACACGCTAGAATAACTCTACTAACTCCTACGAGCCCATTACCAGTGAGTATATTCAACCTCCCTGGCAATGCCTCGAACTCCATCCCTAGACGTGTCGCAAATCGTGCAGATATAAATGAATGGGATGCTCCCGAATCAAACAATGCTACTGCGGGATATGAGGCGACGAGAATGTTACCTGCCACAACATCTCCCGATGCCAATGCCTCTTCCAAGGACAGAGTGAATGCTTGCCCTCGACCTCCTTGCTGATTTCCATGCTGCGGCCTAGCCTGGTGCTGCTGCTGGCCCCTGCCTTGATGATGCTGGGGTGGTCTATGCTGGTGTTGCTGCATCGGCGGTCCTTGCTGCCGAAACATCTGAGCCTGCGGTACTAACGGACGCTACGCCAATGGCCTAACTGCCACCGCTGGTCCCCGATACTGGCCTGCCCCTGGGGCTGGCAGAGTAGGAAACTGCTGCCCTGGTCCTCCTGACCTCGAATTCATGGGACATGTGGTAACCCGATGGTCTGGATTTCCACATATCAGACACAGTCCATTTAATGTCCGACACACATCTCGAGTGTGTTCCATCTTCCCACAATAAGTGCAGCCCACCGGGGGTTGCTGGTTCTTCCGCTGTTGCTGTTACTGTTGCTGCCTGGGTGGTGCTGGTCCTCGTATCGCCACATCGTGGATACGAATGCCAGTGGATGGCGCTGTTGTTCGGGGCGCTGCTCTCCCTCCTCCTTCAATCTGACTGTAGGACCTCTTCTGACCCCCAGTCCTTACTGCAAGCCTCTGAATAGTGATCTCATGCCTTCGAGTTGCCGTCAATATCTCATCAAAAGTCTGGTAATTGTGCCCCTCTATCAATTGTAAGAGCTCGAGATGAAACCCTTGCTGAAACCTCATGGCCCTTTGGCGCTCTATTGCTACCATCTCTGGGGCGAATCTACTCAATCTGCAGAACTCCGCTGCATAAACATCTACCGTCTTACCGGCCTGCCTGAGGTTGATAAACTTCTGTTGTAGCTCAAACTGCGCCACAACTCCACAGTACTTAGTCTTGAATCTTGCAGTAAAATCGTCCCAAGCCACAGGACGTCTGATGCCTACTTCCTCTGCTTCCCACCAATCACGTGCGAGATCCTGAAGTAACAACTTTACTAGATCCACACGCTCTTCTGCCGGTACCTTAGCTGCTGTCAGAATAGCCTCCATATCCTTAAGCCATGCATCTGCTGAGATGGCATCCTCCGTGCCCTTGAAACGGCGGGGGTTGCACTTGCAAAACCTGGCTGATGCTCCTGAATCAGCCCTCACTCCTCTTTCCAAAGCCGTCTGCAATCCTTGGTTAAGCAACACATTCTGCTCTTGTAGTTGAGTGTGCATGCGCTGCTGGGCCAACATCTGATGTTGCTGAGCAGCCATCATTCCTCTCATGATCTCCAGAAGGGCTGGTGTGTCCACTACCACAGGGGTAGGTGGAACTATGGGTGGGTCTGGAATATCTGGATACTGCGGCCCAACCGCTGGTTCTTCTATCACTTCTTCCTGGATAGTCTCCTGAGGTGAGACTGGCCCTTGATGCTGACCAACCTGGTCATGTTGCCCATGTTGCCTTTGTTGTTGCTGCCCAGCTCTGACCGATGCGGACGAAGTACCCCTAAGGAAAAGGGACAAGAGAACAATCAAACGACCGGACATGAAGGATCAATGAAGTCAAAGAATACCGAAATATCAAGCAAGAGTTGAGAATAACGAATCAGGAGATCAAGAGGGAACATGTGTGATTGAGACATCCTATAAATCAAAACACCCCACAAGTCTGAAATCAGACCTGCATGGGCCACCACTAAAACCTTGTCACGCCCCAGAACCAGAATACTGAAGAGCGGGGGAATGACTCAGCCAGCTACGTATTACGGGTAGATGAATACCATATAATACGATCAATGCTGTCTAACCAGACGAGGGGGTGCATACTACATAAAGGTCTTACTATGGTCATTATACATCTATTGTCTCAATCATTCAAGCAAGGAAACAGAAATAGAGAACATGTAAGGTAAAGCAGTAAGGCGTCCCAAACGCTCAGTCAAAATGTTCTTGAGATCTGGCTTTACAAAATATAGCCAGATGATATAGCAAGGGTACACAATTGTTATCAGCTGCAGTCTGACTTAATTACAATTATGTAAAAGTAAGTACAAGACGATCCGACCAACATGTCGGTGCCAAACGGCTAAGTATAAAGGTAAATAACAAAACGAGCGGTGAAGTAAGGAACCCACTCGAGTCCTCCTGCTATCATGCCTCTAGTATTGACCATCTTGGAGATAGAAGTACGCTGGATCTTCGGGAACCGGCTCTAAATCTGGCCATGCAAAACCAGAGAGGTTAGACCTCTAATAACAAGTACCACAAGGAAGGACGATATGAAGGACATAAACCAGTAAGTAAAAGAATATAATGATAATAGATCTCTGCTTTCTACTAGGATTCACATCACATCACGACACTTCGAACCAACCTCCCAACCAAACAAGGACAGAAGTTGGCCCGTCATGTCCTGACATTCTGATCATCCCAGTTAGGTAACAGAGTAGTATAGTACACAAACAAATCATCTTGAACGGCCAATCAAATTCTACGGCTTGCTATTGTGGGTCTCAAGTTATCCTGGAATAATACAATAAAGATTCCTCAGTTCTTACTATGTGCGAGCAAGGCTAGTCTATCCAGTCAATCATGTGCGCCATGCATAAATTAGACGAGTCCAAGCAGGACGCCCGTCAATATACAATATACAATATATAATAATAATAAAAGCAGATACTGTTCCCTGCCCGTGTGGCAGATTTACAGTATCTGTGGGAACCAGCCGGCCCGTCGGGTACTACTCGTCCCAAGGGGGCTACTATGTAAGAACTCGGGAATCCATTCTCTCCATGCAATCATTATTTTATTTAACTTAATAGTCCCTATGTTGATTCAAATGAGTACTTTCGTACGGGGTACGATATGCACAACTCTACAACGGTACCAGTGCGGTTAGGTTGTAGGTCTTACATAGCGTAATGCAACAATCAAATCTAACCACGGTAGTCATGCCTTGACCATAAAGTACACATGCTTCTTTTGTAGAAAATAAATAAATAAATAATTAAATAAATAGATTGAAGCCTGCATGTGCATGTATGTCAATATTCGAGATCAGCCAGTCGATTGCAACAGTTCAAAACACGAACGTGTCTCATTCATTCATTTCAATAAGACGACTAGCCAGTCTCTTAGTTCCAACTAGGAACGCATGATCAATTAGTTAAATAACCATCGTCATTAATGGTGACAAGGCATGAAAGTCATTTATCATTAAATAGGGTTGAGTCTATAACTCTCAAGGTCAAGTTCTAGTCTCACTGGATATCCATATACCAATCCAAACACTTGGCACTAATACACAACCATAGGTATTAAAATATTAACATGCTAAGATTTCGGGTTCATGCAAAAAGGCGTAAGGATATAATAGGGAATTATCCTGCTACTATTAAATGAATAAAGTATGGAACAGAATAAAACACCCAAGCCAGGAAGTCACGCCAACAAGTCTAAGCTAAGTCCAAAAGTCACGCAAGAAGTCTCTGCTAAGACCAACAAGTCACGCTAAGTCTAGCATGGAGGAGTGAGCGTATAACATAATACCCGCTAGCAAGTGTGGGTGTGAAAAGTGAAGCGTGACAAGTGATTCACGCACGCACTCTCAACGTGAGGGTGAAAAAGTCACGCACGCCAAAAGTCACGCACAATGTGATCGTGAAAAGTCACGCACGCAAGCTCATGGACAGGAGCGTGACTCAAAATACACGCACGCAAATGCGAGCGTGACTGAAAATACACGCACGCAAATGCGAGCGTGACTGAAAATACACGCACGCAAATGCGAGCGTGATTGAAATACACGCAAACACGTATAGACGTGTGCGTGACTGGGCTGATGTTTACGCGAGCACGTAAGAACGTGTGCGTGAAACATCTCCCAAACTCCAAGTCCCATGGAGCCTTTGCTCCAGTGCCAAAATACACGCTAAGTTGGTGGACCAAGAACCCAAGAACAGCCAGAATACTATAACTTAGATCTAGAGAAAACCAGCCGTAGAAATCAAAAATGCTAAGAACTAATCTCTCTTGGAATCACGAGAAGAAGGCAAATGAACCATAAAAATGGGTGATTGAGAAGCAAGTTTGCACTTGCCTTCTTCGGCTGCTGGTAGGTGGTGGAGAGTAATGAGAGAAAGAAGAAGAAGTAATGGTGAGGATGAAGTAATGAAGAGAGAGAATGGAGAGGGTGGCTTTAAATAGGGGGAGTGGTGGTAGGTGGGGTGTTGGGCCGGGTTGCACAGATCCATCCAAGCCGAAACCCAATAAGACTAAAGCAACAAATAAAATGCAGGTAATAAAATTGCAGAAATATAATTGCAGAAATAAATTAACATAGAATTTAAAGAGCAGATAATTAATTAACATGAAAATTTAAATACAGAATACTACATGATAAATACTAAATAAATGCTCATGAGTTGTACATATATAAAAATACGCATTCCAGGAACGGGAAGTGACAGGGTATTTCATGACGGCTGATAAAGAAGCGTCATCAAAATTCAGCAAGACTGTAATCTATGACGGTTTTCTATATAAGCGTTATTGGTTGTCTCTCAGTAATACAAGCGTTATGAAAAAAAACACCAAATTTTAAGTCGAAAACTCGACTCTCCCGCACTTACTCCCGCACTTAAGTCGAAAAGTCTAAACCCTTTCCTTCTCCCGCACTTACTCTCTTTCTCCTTCTCTCTTTCTCCTCCCGCTCCCCAACTCCCTTCAGCCCGCTCCGGAGCTCCCGAACTGCCCTCAGCCCGCTCCCCGCTCCCGATCAACTCCCCCCAGCCCGATCCTCGCTCCCCGCACCCCAACTCCCCTCAGCCCGCTCCTCGCTCCCCGTTCCCCAAGGTTTGTCCTAAATTATTTCTTTTTTTGTGCCCTAATTTCTGTATCGACATGATTTTAGTAAAATGCCCTAATTTTTGACCTATTTTTTATTTCCTAGTTTTTGAAAGATGGCCGAAATCTTTGAATGCATGTTTGGAAATCTTTGAAAGAATTTTCTTTTTTTACTAATTTGTGAGGCATTTTCTTTGTCCGCGCATTGGTTCATCATCTTGTTTCTTTTTTTGTTGGTTCTTGCAGTGTGGAAGGGTGTTAATTCCATTGCTTTCGGACGAATACTTACAAGTTGAACTTCATGGAGACACGTTCGGGTAGCAAGGTTTGTGTTAGTTCATGGAGACATGTTCTTTTCAATTGCCCTATTTTTTAGAAATCATGGACAAGAAAGAGATCAATGTCCCTGTAACATCGTATATGACACATGTTGAACACGACATTTTTACACTCGAAATTACTCCAGGTCACGCAGAAATCAGTACCATGTCTGTGTTTGTGCCATGTCATATTGTCTTTAAATCAAGTCCTGTTCTTCTTAGATTAAATTACTCCAGGAAATACAACTTATTTTTTACAGTATGCACGTTGCTCATGCATTGAAGGTGGGATGGATCTTTGACATCAATATATGCAATTGTTTGACTGTACATCTTTAGATTAAATGATATCGGTCAAGTTGGATGTGAGCGTTGACCAACTCTTGTTTAGGTTTATTTGACCCTCTTTTGTAGTTATATAGATGATTCATATAGACTTTATCAATATATATTCTTACATATTTTGACATTTTGTGAGCTTTTATACCCGTATGCACATATAGGGAATTGTAAACCATTTTCTGTTTTGTAAATAATGAAATGAACTATTCCTAAGTCATATTCTTCTTCTTTTTTAACTCTAGCAATTAAAGTTATTTTTTGGAATCAACCTTCTCCACTTTCATGAGTCTGAATTTATTGGCCATATCTACTTCACATTGGCCATTCTGGAATCAATTTTCTCTGCATTCAGCTTGAAATGAAACGTTTAAGTTACAATCACTTACTCGGTGTTTTGCTTTATTATACAGAGGAATAGATCTTGGATGATAAAGCACCTATTATCGGAAGAATATAGAGCTGGAGTTGATGAATTTATGGAGCATGTTAAAGCTAGTGGGGTTGATCTCGACTTCATTAGATGTCCATGTAATGAGTACGAGAATCTCTATAGTATGAGTTTAGAAGATGTAAAATTTTATTTGAAGACAGTTGGTATCGATCCAAGGTATACTATATGGATATGGCATGGGGAAGTTGATCCTAATGAAGTGTGTGAGGATACATGTGCGTCTATTTATAAGGACTATGATATGGATACTTTAAATGATGTGGCAGATACACTAGAGATGTTCCATGCATTAAAAAGGAACAACATTGAAGGAGATGATGAAGAGGATTTTAATTCATTGCTTGATGATGCTAAGAAACCATTGTATAATGGTTGTTAAAAGTATACGAAGCTATCTGTGATAGTGAAGCTCTTTAGTATCAAGGCCAAGAGTGGTTGGAGTGATAAAAGCTTTTCAGATGTGTTGACATTATTCACCGACATGCTTCCGGGAGAAAATGAATTTCCTGTAACTACTAGGGAGGCTAAGCGTTGCTTCTCAATATTTGGAATGGGATATAAGAGAATACATGCATGTCCCAATGATTGCATACTCTATAGAAAAGATTATGAAAATACAACCTCACGTCCGACGTGTGGAACGTCGAGATATAAGGTAAAGAAGAATATGTCTGAACAAAGTCAGGAAGAGCAAAAGAAGGGCATCCCAGCTAAAGTTCTATGTTACTTTCCACCCATTTTATGCTTTAAAAGGTGGTTTCGATCGGTACAAACATCAAAGAATTTGACATGGCATGTAGACGGAAGGGAAGTTGATGGCCAATTGCGTCATCCCGCAGATTCACCGACGTGGAAGACAATTGATGATAAATTTCCAGAGTTTGCAGCAGATGCAAGAAACCTTCGACTCTCTCTTTCAGTCGATGGAATTAATCCATTTAGTTCACTCAGTAGTAGGTACAGTTGTTGGCCTGTAATGCTAAATACTTATAATTTACCACCTTGGTTGTGTATGAAGAGAAAGTTCACATTGTTGACATTGTTCATATTAGGCCCCCAACAACCTGGAAATGACATAGATGTTTACTTAGCACCATTGATTGAGGATCTCCAGTTGCTGTGGAAGGATGGAGTTGTGACTTACGACGCCTATCGGCAAGAATCTTTTACATTGAGAACTGTATTGTTATGGACTGTTAACAATTTTCCTGCATATGGCAACTTGTCTGGTTGTTGTGTAAAAGAATATTTTGCTTGTCCAATATGCAACGAAAATACCTATTCAGATAGATTGAAACATTGTAACAAGAACATTTATACCGGTCACAAAAGGTATTTGCCGCATAACCATTCTTTTCGATCACAAAGAAAGACATTTAATGGTGACAAAGAGTTCGGAACTCATCCTGAACCATTAAGTAGTGAACAAATATTAATAAAGGTTGCGGGGATTCCCGTTTCTTAGGGAAAAAATGTTCCAGAAAAATATATCAGAGAAGAAGACTTCAAAGAAGAAGAAGGAAGCAGAAGGGCAAAAGAAATTGACACCAAAGAAGAGGAAAAAAAGAAGTACAAAAAGACAAAGTTACAAGTTGTTGGAAGAAGAAATCCATTTTTTTGAGCCTGAGTATTGGAGATATCTTCCTATTAGACATAACTTGGATGTCATGCACATTGAGAAGAATGTCTGCGATATTATCATTGGGGCCCTATTAAATATTTTTGGAAAAATAAAAGATGTGATCAATAGTCGCAAAGATCTTGTAGAGATGGGCTTAAGGAAAGAATTAGCACCTCATAATAAGAAAAATGGGATTTATCTTCCAGCTGCATGTTATTCTTTATCGAGGCAAGAGAAAAGAATAGTGTGTCAAACTTTGTATGACCTTAAGGTCCCAGATGGTTACTCTTCGAATTTTAGATGTAATGTCTCAATGGAAGATCTAAAGTTATATCGTCTCAAATCCCATGATTGTCATGTTCTAATGCAACAACTACTTCCTGTTGCAATACGTGGTGTGTTGCCAAAGCATGTGAGATGTGCTATTATACGAGTATGTTTCTTCTTTAATGCGCTTTGTGCCAAAGTCGTGAATGTACAAAAATTGCAAGATATCCAAAATAATCTTGTGATCACATTGTGCTTATTGGAAAAATATTTTCCACCATCATTCTTTGACATAATGGTACATCTAATGGTGCACCTTGTCAAGGAGGTCGAACTTGGCGGTCCGGTTTTCTTCCGATGGATGTACCCACCAGAGAGGTTGGTCTAGTCTGAACTTTGGTTTTCATTATGTAGTAACATGATTGATGTTTGTGTAATCATTTTTATCTTTATCATTTGTTCATTATAGGTTTATGGGTGTGATAAAGGGTTATGTGAGAAATAAGAATCGTCCTGAAGGGTGTATTGCACAATGCTATATCGCAGAGGAAGCCATTGAGTTTTATTCAGAATATCTAGAAGAATAACCTGCTGTCTTGCTTATCAGTTTCTGAAAGACTTTCACTGATGAATATTGGTTTGGGGGATCCCTCTTCGCCAACATCTATTTGAACAAGTTTGTCTTCAGTCGGAGGTTCTTTTTGTTCAAATCGGAACTCCCATTGATTATCTAACCTTTGGGCCCATTGTTCTGATGCGGGTGAGATTTCAAACTCGTCTTCGTCGTCATCACTTTCTTCAGAACGGTCAACGGAGACCATGTTGGAAGACAAAATGTTGCAGTAGAAGTTATCGATACTTGTATCAGAATCCCAAGAGGTAGTACTAGAAGAATCAGATCTCTTATCTTCATCAGATTCGAGATCTTCATGGATAGTATTGATAAAAGGAGTAGGAACAACATAACCTAATCCGTATTTTGTCCTTCCATATTTCAGAGGAGGAATTCGGATAGGCATTTTTCTTCCTTTTCCACTATTAAGGCCAGTTCTGAAGTCATAGCCCATATTTTTAATGATGTCTTTAGATTGCTGACTATAACGACATAGTTGTAATCTTCTAGTATCATCGTTTTTGTCATCATCTTCAGGGTTAGAAGGATTCTGGGGCCCTTTGTAGAAGAATATTGGAATGTCTCCTGGCTTTCTGCTGGGAACTAGAAAGTATGAAGTTTGTACTGATTCTAGGAATACATCTGTATAAAAAGTCTGTACAATTCCTATGGTTATTATTCTCAAGTCATCTAACAAATGCAAATAACTATGAACATGATTACACACATCAACATACTGCAAAGATGGAGACTTTTCATTAAATTTAAAAGCAGCAGTATTTACATTGGAAGAAGGCTGAGCCTTAGAAATCTTAGCCAAATCAATGACTAAAGGGGGAGGTAGAAGCTCCCCCTTTAGTCAACAAAATATCGAATTCTATCAAGCTAGAATTTCAAGAGCTTTTAACAAGAAAGTCAGAGTTCGAGCATATCAAAAAGGAGAACTTGTTCTAACAGTCAGACGTCCTATGACTATGACTCATATGAGCAAAGGCAAATTCGACGCAAAGTGGGAAGGTCCTTATGTTGTGAGCAGAGTTTTCTCAAATGGAGCTTATCAACTCTCAGAACTGGATGGTCAAAAAGTTATGATGCCTATTAATGGCTAATTCCTTAAAAAGTATTATGTATAAATGTAAATACTTGTAAATCATCAGACAAGTTCATGTTTATAAATAAAATTTTATTTTATTTAATCATGAATGATAGTACATGATATTAAAGAAGATCACTATCATCCTTCTCTATATTTGGACGCAGACCGCTGCCGTCCTTCTCGAAAATGCGATCAGCAAAAGAGCTGAGAACTTCTTTACTGGAACCCACGAGGAATTTGCAAGCAGTTATCCTCATGGCTTCTTCTTCTTCAGTCCTTCCTGGATCAAGTAGAAAGTCCAGAATGTCTCGTGGTTGCTTCGGTGCAGACGAACATTCGCCTGCTTCTACCTCCTTCGGCTGAACTGGATCGGCAGGGCGTTCTTCGGTGCCCTTCTGAACCTTCGGGGCGATTTCAGCCTTCTTGGATGCTTCTTCAGACGATATTTTTATGTTGAAGAGTAGAAGTGTTCGTTCTTGTCAGATTTCTGCTATATTTATAGACAGAACTTCCTCAAATAATAAAGCGACATATTCATCCGATGGTTCGCCCGTTCATTAAAGTCTGACGGTTCATCCGTTCATTTATTACATTCATCCGACGGTTCGTCCGTTCATTAATGCCTGACGGTTCGTCCATTCATTAAATGCCTGACGGTTTATCTGTTCTTTCCATCATTTGTCGGTTTTCCCGTTCATCATACATATATTTACGATTCATTATCGTCCCTCATCCATGTCAGTATCATATTATAACATCTAGTCTTTTGATTTTCGAGTCTAAAGATCATGAAAAGTTGAGTTCAAAGATATTTTTATGTCTGAATTCTATTTTTTTCAATCAGTATTAAACTAAGATCATTTTTGGTTTAATATCATCTGATTGAATTACAAAGTTCATTTGTATATTCTATTTTATTGAAATGTGTCATGTATTATTTACCTCTGAACATATTTTCTATAAATATATCATTATCAAAACAGTAAAACCAAAAAATCAGATCAAGAATTCTTATTTGCTTTCATTCAGAATCAAAATATTGAATACAAGTGAAAATCAAAAAGATTCATTTATTAGGAGTTATTAACTCCTTGATACGTTCAAGAACAGCATTCAGTTTCTCTTCATGAGCTTTTTGAACTCTTTCAGCTGCCTCAACTGTGACATTTTGTTCGTCAAAAATGATAATAGCAGACTGGAGACGGTTGACTTCTTCAATTTGTTCTGTCTGCATCCGCTCTCGCTCCTTTTGAAGAGTATCACAGCGTTCGGCTTCAGAAATATAAGCAGCAACGACCTCAGTTTGCTCTGTTTCTATAACAACAATTCGCTCTTGGAGACGAGCCAACTCCTCTTTTAATTTCTTCAGCTCTTCAGCTTTGGATGCTTTATCTTTCTCCAGAAGCTCTACTCTTTGATGAGTAGCTAATATTTCTTCCCCCTTTTCTACTAATTTCTCAGAAGAAGAGGCAAGAAATGCTTCTAATGCAGCCTGCTGGGACTGGGCTTCACGTTCCAATTGACTGATTTCAGCCGCGGTTAAAGAATCAATGTCTTCCTTCTTAGTCTCCCAGTATTTTCGGATAGTTATTTCCAACTCATCTAGGAGATGTTCGAAGAAGATACACTGAGACTCGTAACAAGCATGTCGCAACGCCATGAGCGGGAACTTGACCATAGTTCGAAGATCTGAAAAGGGCATAGCTTCATCCTTCAAGAAACGTCTGGAATATGTATCTAGATATGAGTAAATGATCTCTGAATACATTCCCAGAGTTCTTGCTAGTCTAGTCTTGAACCCAGGAGTCGCTGTCATCATTGAAGAAGAAGCCTGAATGTTCTCTATCCTGGAAACAGAAGTGTGTGCGACTGGAGAAGTTGGCAAGTGTGAACTCCCTTCATCAGCATCAGCCTGGATAAGCGGAGCATGAGTCGAACTCATTGCTGCAGCAGTTCCTACAGTCAAAGAAAAAAAATAATAATCAGCATATAAAGAAAAATAAACAGCAGAAACAGAATTTGAAATAAAATTCTACCAGGTTGAGGTTCATATTCGATATGTGAAGGGAGTCTGGCATCTTCTCGTAGCCGGTCCATGATAGTGTCCGACACATGCTTCATATGGCTGCTTCCAGCTCCAGAATTACTGGGTGCTGGAGCATTGTCTGGAGATTGAGCAGGTTCGGGGCTAAGTTCCATTTTGTTCCCCCTGACTTTATCCTCAT
Source organism: Iris pallida (assembly GCA_029216955.1). Classification (NCBI taxonomy): domain Eukaryota; kingdom Viridiplantae; phylum Streptophyta; class Magnoliopsida; order Asparagales; family Iridaceae; genus Iris; species Iris pallida. The sequence continues at coordinate 7,126,642 of JANAVB010009200.1, read as the reverse complement.
CATAAGGAGTAGAAGTACCAGCATGCCAATCATCTCCTTCTTTAACTTCTTCTTCTTCCTCAGACTCTTTGTCATCCCCGGCTTCAAGATGAGTCTCTGATATAGAGTCCATTATGTTCACATCTTCATCCATTCCTTGAGATGGATGAATCTCAGGAACAGTGATGACAGCAAGTTCAGTAGTGACTGCCGGTTCAGTCTCCCCTAGAATATCAGTTCGAAGAATGATGTCTGTACAAACATTCTTCAACAAGTCATCAGCAGCTGGTAGCTCGGATGTTTGTACGTCTTCATCGCCTCTGGCCGAAGAAATGTCTTCTTCAACATGAGTTCCAGGAACTTTCGGCTGTTCTGTAACTTCTGCTGGGGCAGGTTCTTCTTCAGAATAATCAATTTGGTCATCCAGTGCCTGAATGACGCCCTCTGTCCCATGCTCAAATGGGATCATCTTCGTCTCTGAGGGTTCAATAGCTACTCCACTTGTTGTAGGATCAGTCATTTCCTGAGCTTGAATAGACTCTACCTCAGTATGTCCAGTAGAAGTTGCCGGAAGGTGAACTTCATCAGACTCTGTCTGCTCAGTAAAGTCGCTTCATTAATTTCTGGCAAAACTCCTCCACTCATAATTGTTTCTAGGAGTTCTTTGCCTTTCATTTTGCTGACGGACTTCTTGATATATTTGCCTCTCGACCTCCTTATCAAAGGAGCGTCGTCTTCATCAGTCTCTTCGTCTTTATCGGCGGCATCGTCTTCGTCAACTGAGATGCCACCTAAAGATGAAGTAGCAGTCACTGAGACCTTCTTCTTCTTCATATATGTTGGAGACTTAGTACTCCTCTTGGAGACTTTCTCAGACTCATCACTTCTCTTCCTCTTAGACAGGGATACAAATATAGGAGGAAGTACTTCATCAGGAAAATTTCCCTCCTGAAATAATTCATAAAGGGGCTCAACCTCTGTTGTTTCATCTTCAGGTTCTGGAGGAAATTGTTGAATAACAGTTTTCTTTTTCGATCTCTTCGAAGGAGCTGAGTCATCCTCCGCAACAAAAGTCTTCAGGTTGAAACTCGACTTGAAGGTGCTCGACGAAACGTAGAAACGGGCATATGTGTAAAGCATTTTTGTCCCTGCACTGGATAAAGGATTAGGCATAGAGAATACAGCTTTGGTATCTCTAGCCGCAAAATATCTCCGGGCCTGAGCTCCGTCGATAAGCCCTCCACGTGCAGAAAGGCAAGTGGTGGCGTTCCCAACGTGAAGTTGGTCATATCCGAATTGCTTGGCAAATCGGCTTGGTAAATATGGCTCCAGATACGTCATCTCTTCATGACGGTATACTAGATGAGACGGCCTGATTCTCTGCAACCATTGGAAGGCTACGTTATCTAGCCTGTTGCCCATATCTCCGTCCATCATATTCAAGGGCATGCTTTCATAACCCAATGGTGGAGGGACACATTGAATGGACCAGTATGATGCCCGATTCAAGATATTTCTGCATTCTGGAAGGGTGTGAACCTTCCAGAAAGTCTCTCCAGAGTACCTCTGCAGGAAAAGACTGCCACTCCCTCCTGCCCCTGGAGGTATCAAACCATCATGATGGAGGAGAAGCCAACCATATAAATATTCTCCAGCAGATAAATGATTTCACTCTCAGAGAGAGGTTTGAAGTTGCTAATCTCATACCATCTCTTCTCGTTTATTTTCTTCTCATCCTTTTCACGGTTCATGAAAAGGTAGGACATCCACTTCTGGATGTGGTTGCCAGCTTCATCTTTAGAACTCTTGTAATATAGAGTACATGTGCCAAAATGGCACATCATCTCTTCAAATAGATACACCATCTCTGGGTTCTTCTCTGACAGAAAATTCAGCTCTTCTGTCGTAGGCACGTACTCCTCATACGACAACGTACCTGAAGGCAAGTGTGAGATGTATTCCATCTCATGAAGGGTGAAGCCCATCTCTCCTTTCGGAGTCATAAATGTCCCTGTCCTGTGGTTATACCTCTCAACCAAAGCCAGGAACAGGAAGGGGTTGGGCCTGAAGCCGTAGGATGAATTGACGACGGCATCATAAAGGTTTATCTTCTTTAACTCAGTCTCAAAATTCTCCAAAGCCCAGTGGACCAAAGTCCTCTATCTCACATTCTCCTGATTCATTAAGCCGTTCATCCTCGGCGTCGAATCGGTGGGGTAGAATGCATTCTTGTTTGACATGAATTCGTTTATGAAAATGGGCATCCTGAATGGCATCAATATTGATGAGTCTTCAGGTGGTATGCATCCAGGCTTCAAACCCCGAAACACTGATACATGATTCTCAGGGGCACTGAAGAATCCCTTATTTCTGTAAATTATACGGCTCGTCTTCGCCTGCTGATATTCTGTTAAATGCCAGGACATCTTTTTCGGATAGCTGGCATGCATGAATCTCATGATTGATAAGCCCCTGGAAACCTTAGGCCAGTACATGGGCTGTTTTACATCACCTTCGAAGTAGAAGCACACCTTCTCTCTGATGCCCTTCGGTTGTGATTTCTGTGCTATAGCATCTCCGAACAGAAATGCTGGTTTCTTGTGGGATACCAAATCCAGACTCTGAAAGGGTTGTCCATTCATTAAGCAGAGTAGGGTTGTATGGTCTTGATTGGCCAACAATGATAGTCTGACTTCTGGAAGATCAAATTGGGGAAATTGCACATGAGATAATTCATGTTTAAATAAGAAACTAAAGTGCCCTTCATAATCTGCTTCTTCGCTTCGGATGTTCACTACAGAAAATGAAAGAAGACAAGGTCAGATACGTTTTAGTAAAATCTATGTCTATGCGTGTATAGCAGTGTTTGAAGGAAATTTCAAAAGTCATGCAGACTTCAGACAGATATATTATCAAGACACGCTGAATGATTTATTCACGCAGGTGTTTAATTCACGCAAAGTCCAGACAGATTAGGATAAAAGTCACGCATCATTTGCCAGAATCACATTTAAGTAAAAATGACAAAAAAAAAAACGTTGACAGATCAAGACTAATCTATCTAGAGGATGACTCTCAGAAGTCTGCGTGACTTTCAACATGGACATTTCTGCCAACATGTGAAAACATCACGCAGAGTCATCATAAAAGCTGCGTGAATAATTCAACATTGACATCTCTGCCAACATGTAAAAAATCACGCAGAGTTTTTATGAAAGCTGCGTGAATAATTCAACATGGACATTTCTGCCAACATGAAAAATCACGCAGAGTCATGAGAGTCATGCTCCTTTGCGTGAAACACAGAGCTTCGTAAACACGAAGATGTGAAGTATGGCCGACCCTAAAGAGGGGGCATACTTTAATAATATCCTTTGCCCTAAGAAGGGGGATATATTTCTGAAGTTCATTATTTATATTAAGATCCTAAAAATTCTATGTGGAGTTCATCTTCATCAAAGTCATCTTCAACAGTTCGTATCCCCCATCACTTACGATGAATAGGAGGTTACGGGACTTCATGTTGAGGAAGTCTGTCAGTAGTGGCACGCGAAGAAGTCGCGGAGGCTTTCCCCTTGGCCTGAGCATCGGCTTTCTTGGGAGCCATTGCTGCTGAGAAGGAGAAGAAGAAGTCGGGAAAGATGAAGTTCGTCGGGGAAGTTCTCTTCTGTGGATTCTCTCTCTCTAAAAGCAAGTAAAGAAGGAAAGAAATGACTTATGGCTTATTTATAGGCTCATGAAGAATTCCAAACGGTAATATCATTATTTGCCTCGATTTAGGAGCTTGATACGGGATCTTAACTGCACAGAATCCCAATAGTCCAATCATTTAGGAGTAAATATCTCTTTAAAGTCATCTCAGCGTGACTAAATTTTTTAACTTGATTTCAAAGTATTTCGAAATAATTTATCATTTTTCGAAAACTTTGAAGGAGGTTTTTGTAGGCCTTAAAAATGAAAGTCACGCTGAGTTGATCAGGACAAAGTTCAAAAGTCACGCTGAGTTGATCATGACAAAGTCCAAAAGTCACGCCGAGTTGATCAGGACAATATTTAAAAATCATGCCAGAGACAGTTCATCATTTGTCAGAAGTGTCATTATGACTGACAGCACGACAGTCGAAGAATGTCTCCTCGTATGCCACGTATGCACGGAACTCGAGAGATCACAGCCGACTATTGCGTGATTTTTGAAATCTTCTTCAGCAAGACTCAGCCTTCACCAAGTTGGCGTACCAAAAGAGCTTATTGTCATTTAGTGTGACTGACAAGGCAATCACTGTCATAGATTTTGTGTCAGACGAGACATGTCGAATCAAGACAGCTGGCAGTCCTAGCTCAAGTCTGCGTGTATTTTGAACTTCTACGTTCCTTCCTCAAGTCTGCGTATATTTTGAGCTATCTGTCTCAAGTTTGCGTGGATTCTGAAGCTTCCTGCCCCACGTCTGTGTGGATTTTGAAGCTTTCTGCCCAAGTCTGCGTGGATTCTGAAGCTTCCTGCCCACGTCTGCGTGGATTTTGAAGCTTTCTGCCCCAAGTCTGCGTGGATTCTGAAGCTTTTTGCCCCAAGTCTGCGTGGATTCTGAAGCTTCCTGCCCCAAGTCTGTGTGGATTTTGAAGCTTTCTGACCCCAAGTCTGCGTGGATTTCGTCCTCAACGAGCCTGCGTGGATTTTATCAAATTGGAGTACGTAGCAGCCATGCCACTGATCTCTCGCCTGCGTGTCCTGTAACTTGCACACGACTCATGCATGATTGCCATGTGTCCAACAGTTACAGGTCACGTCCAGTAACTGCTCATAACCTTGCGTATGTTAAATCCTGCATGATTTTCAACTAGGCACAGGCTGTGAAGACAGTTATCTTTTCAGTTATTTTTGACTCTATAAATAGAGTTCTTTTTCTCATTCATTGTACAGATACATAGTTATCTAAATCACTGTCAAAATTTTGAGAGCTTTTCTTCTTCGTATCGTCCAAGGGATAAAGCGATCGTCTTCTAGATCAGATTCCTACAGTTGTAATTTTCCCAGAAATACAATAAATAAAGTGAATTTATTTATGGAAAACAAATTAGCGACTCTGCTGGGGAAAACCATCTCCTCTTCTGAGATGGCAACAACTCAATGCGACACTTCGTCAGTCGGTTCGACGAAGAAGGTGATATCGATCCAATTCGATCAACTCGCCTACGAAGAAATACAGCGGGCTAAGGGTGGCAAGCCCACTTCAGCTTCCATCACCACTGCCAAGTCTAAGGGACGATCTGTCTATGTCCCTATGAATCTGTTGGCAACCAAGGGTGAAGTTTCTGCCACAGTGTCTACTCCTAACACTGGCAAGAACTCTACTTCAAGCACGGAAACTCTTGTGTGCTCGAAGATGACAGCAGTCAAAAGTTACGCTGACAGCATTGGCTCCTTAGTCAAAACTGTTCCAGCGTGCAATCTTAAAGTCAAAAGTCACGCTGGCAGCACTGGCTCCTTAGCCAAGCTTGTTCCAGCGTGTAATCTCAATCTCAAAAGTCACGCTGGCAGTACTGGTTCCTTAGCCAAGCCTGTTCCAGCGTGTATTTCTAAATTCAAAAGTCACGCTAACAATACTGGCTCCTTAGCCAAAACTGTTCCAGCGTGTATTTCCAAGTCAATTCTTCCTGACTCAGCGTGCGTACCAAAATCTGGCTCTTTAGCCAAGACTCTATACGCTGACAATACTGGTTCCTTAGCCAAATTGTCACCAGCATACTCAAAGAAGAATAGCTCTTTAGCTATCTCTTCTTCTTTGCCAAGTTCTACCAGAACAGGGAGTGGTCTTGCTAGAACTCCTCCACACAAAGTCCCTTCGAAAAGAAATAACTCTTTAGTTGTTTCTTCTGCTCCTGTAGTCTTTACTTCAGGAACAGCTTTGACTGACAATTTTGTTAGTCAAAGAAAAGGAAATGGTCTTTTGACTACTCTTCCTTCTGGACATTCTATGTCTCAAAACTTGAATAAGTCTAAGAAGAAACATTCCTTAATGTATTCTTCTACGACTTCTTCGAATTGGGCACAGAATTTGTCTATGAAAGAGGGTCTGTTACCAACTCCTAATCAAGGGGGTGGTTCAACTCTTCCTTCTCTGCAAATATCCAGATCAATGGAAGGAAAACTCCAAGTTTCAAAAACCAATATGTTACCTCCAACTGATCTAAGAGCAAAACTTAATCAAATCCGTTTGGGAAGTACTTCTGGTGTTAAGAGACCACACCAATCGGATGAAAATAAAAGATCCAGATGCAGAGTATGCTAGAAATTATGTGGCTCATATTAATCACTCTCTATATAATCAAGAGCCATCAAGACCCAAGAACCGGAAATATATTCCTAAAAATATACAAAAAATGTTCTCTGATGTACCTCAATCTTCACAGACAGATTTACGAGAACACCTTCAACAGAAGAGAAGGAATAATTTTGTGTCAATGGATCATGCTGAATGTGACTTCCAGCCAAGAGTCATAATTCAATGCAGATGTCAATCAATGGATTAGAACCATGTTGATCATGAGTGTGACTTCCAACCGAGAGTCACAATGTAATGCAGATGTCAAACTAAACGACAATCTATTTTCAATCGGATTCAGTGTGAACCTATGCCTGATGAAGATGAACTTCTGTTTGCTTCTGTCAATATAACCTCTAGGGATACTGGGGGTAGAACTGATAGTCCAGATGGAGTATACAGAGGCACCAGAGCAAGAGTCCTGGCTTCTAGTCAAAGGACTTTGATTTCTGAAGATGATTCTAAATTTCTTGGAGAATCTAACTTCCCACCTCTTCCTACTGGGGGTAGTTCTCCTACAAATGACTTTGATACACAAAGTAATGATTCAGAACATACAATATCCACCAGTTCATCAATAATCCCTTGTACAGTCACGACTTATATGGTCGATGGAAATACTGATGAACCTTCTTCTTCCTTGACTCCTCAAGAAGAAAGAATTGCTTCTTTGGAACAGCAAATGAAATCCATGGCTGACACTATGAAGTCGATGTATGAACTCATGGCAACCCAGATGCAAAATCGACAGACTGTACCAGATGCCATACCAATTGACACTGGTATAAGTCCAGTACATGTTCCTCCAGCAGTACAATCCAATACTCCTAGACAAGCTCTACCAAATCCTAGTCTCTCTGGAGCTGGGGGTAGTGCTTATAATGCTGTTCCTCCTCCCAACTATTCTCTGTAAGCTACAACTCTACAATCCTCCGGAGTTGTTACTGAAGAATTAAGGAATCTCAAAACTCAATTTGAGGCATTCAAACAGAAGGATGGTTTACAAAGGTTAGGCATCAAGCAACCTTATCCGATAGAATGGAAGCAAGTATCATATCCTCCCAAATACAAGCCTCCTACTATCACATTCTATGATGGAACTACTTCTCCGAGTCAATTTATTAATCACTTTAAAGTGATGACTGATCAGCTCCAACCAAGTGACGCCCTCCTTACTCGGGTGTTTGTCGGATGTCTCAAAGGAACGGCTTATGAATGGTATAGAAGTCTCCCGGATGGGTGTATTACTTTATTTGTCGGTTTCAAACAAATGTTCCTTGAACGGTTCTATGAAGGGCTCAATGACATGACTATGTCTGCTCTTATAAGAATCAAGCAGAAAAATAATAAAACTACAGAGGATTTCATTGAACAGTTTCGAAGAGAAGCTTTGAAGATGCCTCTTGGAACTCTTGATGCTGTCACCATCGACACATGTAAATCAAATTTGTTGCCAATCATCAGCATGTGGACAGGATCTACTCAATTTCAAGATTGGCCTTCCTTCATAGTTAGTGCCAAAGCCGCAGAAATTAGTGCTGAAACTTTTAAAGGCTTAGGAGTGCAGATGACTCCCAAGGAAACAGGTCAAGGTACTAACAATAATGCTAAATCCAATACTCGCAAGGGAAAAGAAACCCTTGAAGTTAATCTTCAGAGTAAAGATGCATCGATTGTTCAAAATTCTCCAGCCTCTACAACTCAACAACCAAGAGCACCTCGCCCTAAAGAAGAAAACTCTTTTGATGACGATGATGTCCTTGGTATCTTTGAATGTCTGCTAAAAGGTAATAAAATACAATTACCTGAAATCAAGAAACCTGATGAAGCTGGTAAGACGGATCATCCTAAATACTGTCCATACCACAGAATGTTGGGTCATACAATTCGTACATGTTATGTACTGAAAAAAAAGATCCAGGAAATGATTAAATCTGGAGCTATCTCTCTTACTCCGAAAGAGAAGACCGTCACCTCTAACTTCGTCTCTATACAATTCGGAGATTTCCCTCCTCAACTCCTTGAAAGTGGAATCGTTCCTATTCCCAAGGCAACTCTTGAAATAGTGAACATTCCTCCTCCACAGTCTGAAGGATTAGTGCCAATCACTATGGAAACAGGAGAAATCATGTGGATTCATCCTGATCTAGTGGCAGATTTTGAATCTCCTCCTCTTCAAAAGACTACTTCTCGAAAGTCCAAGAAGGCTGAAAAGATTAAGTTATGTCATATGACTTCTCTTGGATCTACTCCTGACACAGAGCCGAAAGACAAGGAAGAAGCACTTGCTGGTGCTACTAGAACAGGGAAACCTTATCTAAAAGATTATTCCAAGAATCCTGAGGATACTCCTGATATCCCTCCTGCTGACAAAGATGTTCCTCTTGAAGAAGAATCATCCATTGCACCTGTTCCTTTAACTGCACCGGTTGAACCTGCTCCTTCCAAGCCCACAGCTCTTGAGAAAGGCAAACAACAGGCTCAGTTTGATAAACCAATCAAGAAGTCCCCTCCTTTTGGGCTTTAGAAGCTTTATAATTTCGACATTCTAGCTCAACTTGCTAATACTCCAGCTAGAATGTCTCTCTTTCAACTTCTACGTCTTTCTAAAGAGACTCGGGAGACGTTAAGTGAAGCACTTCTTCAGGCTGACTCTTGTCTTGCACAATTAAAGAAGCCAGGTGAAGAACTTGCCACTTGCTTACATTACAACAGTGTATTGGAGATTATTCCAAATATCACCTTTACACAAGATGACATGCTACTGGAGGATAATCGACATGATCGGCCTCTCTACTATACCGGTTATATCGATACGATAAAGATAGATCGTATCCTCATTGATCCAGGGTCTGCTATAAGCATAATGCCAAAGAGTCTGTTGGATGAACTAAAAATCTCTCTTCACAAGCTTTCCAAGACAGTTACTACCATCCTGGGATTTAATCAGAGCCGAAGCGAGCCTTTGGGAAAGATTCACCTGAAACTTCAGATAGGTGATTTTAGATCCAAAGTCACTTTCTACGTGATCGAGATCGTGGGATCCTATAATCTTCTTTTGGGGAGGCCATTTCTTTATTAAAATAATGTGGTGCCTTCTACTCTTCATCAGTGTTTTAAATACATTGACAGCAATGGAAGAGTACAAAAGGAAGTCGCTGACATAAATCCCTTCCATGGGGTTGAAGCTTATTTCAATAATTCCCGGATGTACAAAGAAGAGTATACAAAGGTGATACAAGCTATGGAGAAAGAGGATTCACAAAGTGAGACTTTAATAATCCCTGTTAAAGGTCGAACTACTCAGCAACAATCTCCCAAACCCTCTGGAGAAGGTTCTTTCATCATTCCAGTAAGTGGACGGATCTCTCCATTACCTCAGTCGTCTACTCAAGATACACTGATCATTCCTGTCAGTGGGCGTACTACAGTTCCTGTATCTTCACATATGAAACAGGATACTCTGGTAATCCCGGTTGGAGGGAGGACTACTCTTTTATCTCAATCTTCAAGGGAGCTCACCTCTTCTGAGCCATTTGTTATCGATCTTAATCAAAATAAAACTTATTCTCGTTCTTCTTCTCCCCCTTCGGTCATTGATTTGGCTAAGATTTCTAAGGCTCAGCCTTCTTCCAATGTAAATACTGCTGCTTTTAAATTTAATGAAAAGTCTCCATCTTTGTAGTATGTTGATGTGTGTAATCATGTTCATAGTTATTTGCATTTGTTAGATGACTTGAGAACAATAACCATAGGAATTGTACAGACTTTTCATACAGATGTATCCCTAGAATCAGTACAAACTTCATACTTTCTAGTTCCCAACAGAAAGCCAGGAGACATTCCAATATTCTTCTACAAAGGGCCCCAGAATCCTTCTAACCCTGAAGATGATGACAAAAACGATGATACTGGAAGATTACAACTACGTCGTTATAGTCAGCAATCTAAAGACATCATTAAAAATATGGGCTATGACTTCAGAACTGGCCTTAATAGTGGAAAATGAAGAAAAATGCCTGTCCGAATTCCTCCTCTAAAATATAGGAGGACAAAATGCGAATTAGGTTATGTTGTTCCTACTTCTTTTATCAATACTATCCATGAAGATCTCAAATCTGATGAAGATAAGAGATCTGAATTTGTTTTCCATAAATAAATTCACTTTATTTACTGTGTTTCTGGGAAAATTATAACTGTAGGAATCCGATCTAGAAGACGATCGCTTTATCCCTTGGACGATGCGAAGAAGAAAAGCTCTCAAAATTTTGAAAGTGATTTAGATAACTATGTATCTGTACAATGAATGAGAAAAAGAACTCTATTTATAGAGTCAAAAATAACTGAAAAGATAATTGTCTTCACAGCCTGTGCCTAGTTGAAAATCACGCAGGATTTAACATACGCAAGGTTATGAGCAGTTACTGGACGTGGCCTGTAACTGTTGGACACATGGCAATCATGCATGAGTCGTGTGCAAGTTACAGGACACGCAGGCGAGAGATCAGTGGCATGGCTGCCACGTACTCCAATTTGATAAAATCCGCGCAGGCTCGTTGAGGACGAAATCCACGCAGACTTGGGGTCAGAAAGCTTCAAAATCCACGCAGACTTGGGGCAGGAAGCTTCAGAATCCATGCAGACTTGGGGCAAAAAGCTTCAGAATCCACGCAAACTTGGGGCAGAAAGCTTCAAAATCCACGCAGACGTGGACAGGAAGCTTCAGAATCCACGCAGACTTGGGCAGAAAGCTTCAAAATCTACGCAGACGTGGGGCAGGAAGCTTCAGAATCCACGCAAACTTGAGACAGATAGCTCAAAATATACGCAGACTTGAGGAAGGAACATAGAAGTTCAAAATACACGCAGACTTGAGCCAGGACTGCCAGCTGTCTTGATTCGACATGCCTCGTCTGACACAAAATCTCTGACAGTGATTGCCTTGTCAGTCACATTAAATGACAATTAGCTCTTTTGGTACGCCAACTTAGTGAAGGCTGAGTCTTGCTGAAGAAGCTTTCAAAAATCACGCAATAGTCGGCTGTGATCTCTCGAGTTTCGTGCATATGTGGCATACGAGGAGACATTCTTCGACTGTCGTGTTGTCAGTCATAATGACACTTCTGACAAATGATGAGCTGTCTCTGGCGTGATTTTTAAATATTGTCCTGATCAACTCAGCGTGACTTTTGGACTTTGTCATGATCAACTCAGTGTGACTTTTGGACTTTGTCCTGATCAACTAAGCATGACTTTCATTTTTAAGGCCTACAAAAACCCCCTTCAAAGTTTTCGAAAAATGATAAATTATTTCGAAATACTTTGAAATCAAGTTAAAAAAGGAATTTAGTCACGCTGAGATGACTTTAAAGAGATATTTACTCCTAAATGATTGGACTGTTAGGATTTTGTGCAGTTAAGATCCCGTATCAAGCTCCTAAATCGAGACAAATAATGATATTGCCGTTTGGAATTCTTCATGAGCCTATAAATAAGCCATAAGTCATTTCTTTCCTTCTTTACTTGCTTTTAGAGAGAGAAAATCCACAGAAGAGAACTTCCCCGACGAACTTCATCTTCTCCGACTTCTTTTTCTCCTTCTCAGCAGCAATGGCTCCCAAGAAAGCCGATGCTCAGGCCAAGGGGAAAGCCCCCGCGACTTCTTCGCGTGCCACTACTAACAGACTTCCTCGACATGAAGTCCCGCAACCTCCTATTCATCGTAAGTGATGGGGGATACGAACTGTTGAAGATGACTTTGATGAAGATGAACTCCACATAGAATTTTTAGGATCTTAATATAAATAATGAACTTCAGAAATATATCCCCCCTTCTTAGGGCAAAGGATATTAATAATGTATGCCCCCTCTTTAGGGTCGGCCATACTTCACATCTTCGTGTTTACGAAGCTCTGTGTTTCACGCAAAGGAGCATGACTCTCATGACTCTGCGTGATTTTTCATGTTGGCAGAAATATCCATGTTGAATTATTCACACAGCTTTCATGAAAACTCTGCGTGATTTTTCATATGTTGGCAGAGATGTCAATGTTGAATTATTCACGCAGCTTTCATGATGACTCTGTGTGATGTTTTCACATGTTGGCAGAAATGTCCATGTTGAAAGTCACGCAGACTTCTGAGAGTCATCCTATAGATAGATTAGTCTTGATCTGTCAGCGTTTTTTTTTGTCATTTTCACTTAAATGTGATTCTGGCAAATGATGCGTGACTTTCATCCTAATCTGTCTGGACTTTGCGTGAATTAAACACCTGCGTGAATAAATCATTCAGCGTGTCTTGATAATATATCTGTCTGAAGTCTGCGTGACTTTTGAAATTTCCTTCAAACACTGCTATACATGCATAGACATAGATTTTACTGAAACATATCTGACCTTGTCTTCTTTTAATTTCTGTAGTGAACATCCGAAGCGAAGAAGCAGATTATGAAGGGCACTTTAGTTTCTCATTTAAACATGATTTATCTCATGTGCAATTTCCCCAATTTGATCTTCCAGAAGTCAGACTATCATTGTTGGCCAATCAAGACCATACAACCCTACTCTGCTTAATGAATGGACAACCCTTTCAGAGTCTGGATTTGGTGTCCCACAAGAAACCAGCATTTCTGTTCGGAGATGCTATAGCACAGAAATCACAACCGAAGGGCATCAGAGAGAAGGTGTGCTTCTACTTCGAAGGTGATGTAAAACAGCCCATGTACTGGCCTAAGGTTTCCAGGGGCTTATCAATCATGAGATTCATGCATGCTAGCTATCCGAGAAAGTTGTCCTGGAATTTAACAGAATATCAGCAGGCGAAGGCGAGCCGTATAATTTACAGAAAGGAGGGATTCTTCAGTGCCCCTGAGAATCATGTATCAGTGTTTCGGGGTTTGAAGCCTGGATGCATACCACCTGAAGACTCATCAATATTGATGCCATTCAAGATGCCCATTTTCATAAATGAATTCATGTCAAACAAGAATGCATTCTACCCCACCGATTCGACGCCGAGGATAAACGACTTAATGAATCAGGAGAATATGAGATGGAGGACTTTGGTCCACTGGGCTTTGGAGAATTTTGAGATTTAGTTAAAGAAGATAAACCTTTATGATGCCGTCGTCAATTCATCCTACGGCTTCAGGCCCAACCCCTTCCTGTTCCTAGCTTTGGTTGAGAGGTATAACCATAGGACAGGGACATTTATGACTCCGAAAGGAGAGATGGGCTTCGCCCTTCATGAGATAGAATACATCTCACACTTGCCTTCAGGCACGTTGCCGTATGAGGAGTACGTGCCTACGACAGAAGAGCTGAATTTTCTGTCAGAGAAGAACCCAGAGATGGTACATCTATTTGAAGAGATGATGTGCCATTTTGGCACATGTACTCTATATTACAAGAGTTCTAAAGATGAAGCTGGCAACCACATCCAGAAGTGGATGTCCTACCTTTTTATGAACCGTGAAAAGGATGAGAAGAAAATAAACAAGAAGAGATGGTATCAGATTAGCAACTTCAAACCTCTCTCTGAGAGTGAAATCATTTATCTGCTGGAGAAATATGACTACAAGGATTTCACGATCACTGAAGACTGGTACGAGTTCAAAGCTGGAACCACCTTCAGCTCTTATGTGAGACAGAGCGGAAAGATTTTGTCGAGGAACGGTCATTTGGCCGGGTTCCTATCTCTGTGGTTAAGAAGATTCATTGTTCCTGGCTCCAGCTCTTTGGACAGGATACATAGAGGCATTATCTTTGCAGCGTGCGCCTTATGTATGGTTACAAGCTAGACTTATTATCAGCGATGACCTGTAGACTGAATGCAGGTCTTCGGAATTTTGTAACCAACATGTTATCTGATCAGAGGAGGATGACTGAAGAATTCCTACGGATAGAGATGCCCTTCACATATTTATATGGTTGGCTTCTCCTCCATCATGATGGTTTGATACCTCCAGGAAAAGGAGGGAGTGGCAGTCTTTTCCTGGAGAGGTACTCTGGAGAGACTTTCTGGAAGGTTCACACCCTTCCAGAATGCAGAAATATCTTGAATCGGGCATCACATTGGTCCATTCAATGTGTCCCTCCACCATTGGGTTATGAAAGCATGCCCTTGAATATGATGGACGGAGATATGGAAAACAGGCTAGATAACGTAGCCTTCCAATGGTTACAGAGAATCAGGCCGTCTCATCTAGTATACCGTCATGAACAGATGACGTATCTGGAGCCATATTTACCAAGCCGATTTGCCAGGCAATTCGGATATGACCAACTTCACGTTGGGAACGCCACCACTTGTCTTTCTGCACGTGGAGGGCTTATCGACGGAGCTCGGGCCCGGAGATATTTTGTGGCTAGAGATACCAAAGCTGTATTCTCTATGCCTAATCCTTTATCCAGTGCAGGGACAAAAATGCTTTACACATATGCCCGTTTCTACGTTTCGTCGAGCACCTTCAAGTCGAGTTTCAACCTGAAGACTTTTGTTGCGGAGGATGACTCAGCTCCCTCGAAGAGATCGAAGAAGAAAACTGTTATTCAACAATTTCCTCCAGAACCTGAAGATGAAACAACAGAGGTTGAGCCCCTTTATGAATTATTTCAGGAGGGAAATTTTCATGATGAAGTACTTCCTCCTATATTTGTATCCCTGTCTAAGAGGAAGAGAAGTGATGAGTCTGAGACAGTCTCCAAGAGGAGTACTAAGTCTCCAACATCTAAGAAAAAGAAGAAGAAGGTCTCAGTGACTGCTACTTCATCTTTAGGTGGCATCTCAGTTGACGAAGATGATGCTGCCGATAAAGACGAAGAGACTGATAAAGACGACGCTCCTTTGATAAGGAGGTCGAGAGGCAAATATGTCAAGAAGTCCGTCAGCAAAATGAAGGGCAATGAACTCCTAGAAACAATTATGAGTGCAGGAGTTTTGCCAGAAATTAATGAAGCGGCTTCTACTGAGCAGACAGAGTCTGATGAAGTTCACCTTCCGGCAACTTCTACTGGACATACTGAGGTAGAGTCTATTCAAGCTCAGGAAATGATTGCTCCTACAACAAGTGGAGTAGCTATTGAACCCTCAGAGACAAGGATGATCCCATTTGAGCATGGGACAGAGGGCGTCATTCAGGCACTGGATGACCAAATTGATTATTCTGAAGAAGAACCTGCCCAAGCAGAAGTTACAGAACAGCCGGAAGTTCCTGGAACTCATGTTGAAGAAGACATTTCTTCGGCCAGAGGCGATGATGACGTGCAAACGTCCGAGCTACCAGCTGCTGATGACTTGTTAAGAATGTTTGTACAAACATCATTCTTCGAACTGATATTCCAGGGGAGACTGAACCGGCAGTCAATACTGAACTTGCTGTCATCACTGTTCCTGAGATTCATCCATCTCAAGGAATGGATGAAGATGTGAACATAATGGACTCCAGATCAGAGACTCATCTTGAAGCCGGGGATGACAAAGAGTCTGAGGAAGAAGAAGAAGTTGAAGAAGGAGATGATTGGCATGCTGGCACTTCTACTCCTTATGATGAGGATAAAGTTAGGGGGAACAGAATGGAACTTAGCCCCGAACTTGCTCAATCTCCAGACAATGCTCCAGCACCCAGTAATTCTGGAGCTGGAAGCAGCCATATGAAGCAGGTGTCGGACACTATCATGGACCGGCTACGAGAAGATGCCAGACTCCCTTCACATATCGAATATGAACCTCAACCTGGTAGAATTTTATTTCAAATTCTGTTTCTGCTGTTTATTTTTCTTTATATGCTGATTATTATTTTTTTCTTTGACTGTAGAAACTGCTGCAGCAATGAGTTCGACTCATGCTCCGCTTATCCAGGCTGATGCTGATGAAAGGAGTTCACACTTGCCAACTTCTCCAGTCGCACACACTTCTGTTCCCAGGATAGAGAACATTCAGGCTTCTTTTTCAATGATGACAGCGACTCCTGGGTTCGAGACTGGACTAGCAAGAACTCTGGGAATGTATTCAGAGATCATTTACTCATATCTAGATACATATTACAGACGTTTCTTGAAGGATGAAGCTATGCCCTTTTCAGATCTTCGAACTATGGTCAAGTTCCCGCTCATGGCATTGCGACATGCTGGTTGCGAGTCTCAGTGTATCTTCTTCGAACATCTCTTGGATGAGTTGGAAATAACTATCCAAAAATACTGGGAGACTAAGAAGGAAGACATTGATTCTTTAACCGCGACTGAAATCAGTCAATTGGAACGTGAAGCCCAGTCCCAGCAGGCTGCATTAGAAGCATTTCTTGCCTCTTCTTCTGAGAAATTAGTAGAAAAGGGGGAAAAAATATTAGCTACTCGTCAAAGAGTAGAGCTTCTGGTGAAAGATAAAGCATCCAAAGCTGAAGAGCTAAAGAAATTGAAAGAGGAGTTGGCTCGTCTCCAAGAGCGAATTGCTGTTATAGAAACAGAGCAAACTGAGGTCGTTGCTGCTTATATTTCTAAAGCCGAACGCTGTGATACTCTTCAAAAGGAGCGAGAGTGGATGCAGACAGAACAAATTGAAGAAGTCAACCGTCTCCAGTCTGCTATTATCATTTTTGACGAACAAAATGTCACAGTTGAGGCAGCTGAAAGAGTTCAAAAACCTGATGAAGAGAAACTGAATGCTGTTCTTGAACGTATCAAGGAGTTAATAACTCCTAATAAATGAATCTTTTTGATTTTCACTTGTATTCAATATTTTGATTCTGAATGAAAGCAAATGAGAATTCTTGATCTGATTTTTTGGTTTTGCTGTTTTGATAATGATATATTTATAGAAAATATGTTCAGAGGTAAATAATACATGACTGAAAAAAATAGAATTCAGACATAAAAATATCTTTGAACTCAACTTTTCATGATCTTTATACTCGGAAATCAAAAGACTAGATGTTATAATATGATACTGACATGGATGAGGGACGATAATGAATCGTAAATGTATGTATGATGAACGGGAAAATCGACAAATGATGGAAAGAACAGATAAACCGTCAGGCATTTAATGAATGGACGAACCATCAGGCATTAATGAACGGACGAACCGTCGGATGAATGTAATAAATGAACGGATGAACCGTCAGACATTAATGAACGGGCGAACCGTCGGATGAATATGTCGCTTCATTATTTGAGGAACTTCTGTCTATAAATATAGCAGAAATCTGACAAGAACGAACACTTCTACTCTTCAACATAAAAATGTCGTCTGAAGAAGCATCCAAGAAGGCTGAAATCGCCCCGAAGGTTCAGAAGGGCACCGAAGAACGCCCTGCCGATCCAGTTCAGCCGAAGGAGGTAGAAGCAGGCGAAGGTTCATCTGCACCGAAGCAACCACGAGACATTCTGGACTTTCTACTTGATCCAGGAAGGACTGAAGAAGAAGAAGAAGCCATGAGGATAACTGCTTGCAAATTCCTCGTGGGTTCCAGTAAAGAAGTTCTCAGCTCTTTTGCTGATCGCATTTTCGAGAAGGACGGCAGAGGTCCGCGTCCAAATGTAGAGAAGGATGATAGTGATCTTCTTTAATATCATGTACTATCATTCATGATTAAATAAAATAAAATTTTATTTATAAACGTGAACTTGTCTGATGATTTACAAGTATTTACATTTATACATAATACTTTTTAAGGAATTTGCCATTAATAGGCATCATAACTTTTCGACCATCCAGTTCTGAGAGTTGATAAGCTCCATTTGAGAAAACTCTGCTCACAACATAAGGACCTTCTCACTTTGCGTCGAATTTGCCTTTGCTCATATGAGTCATAGTCATAGGACGTCTGACTGTTAGAACAAGTTCTCCTTTTTGATATGTGTAGAAGCATGGAATTTCACAACCAGAAAGCCCATGCGCCAGACACTACATGCGCTAGAACTTAGACGAAGAACTTCACAGCAAAGTCAATAAGTATAGACATTTGAAGAAGGACTTTTTATTTATATATAAAAGTCTATTACATGTCTAGAAAAGGTTGTACAAAGGAGAATTTCTACAAAGGAAAGAGCCTAAGTCTACAGCCAGCGGCCACCATGCGCCTTCAGATAAGCGCAGCGGCCACCATGCGTCTCCAGATAGGCGCAGCATCACTATGCGCCACCAGTGAGGCGCATCAGATATCATGCGCCTCCATCCAGGCGCATCCTATCATCTCTTCAGCAGCTCAGTTATGTGCATCCCTTCAGCCAAATTCTTCCAGCCAGGCTCACCTGGCCGAGCAGAGCCCAGTTATGTGCCGCTCTTCCAACCAGGCTCGCCCGATAAATGCTTCGATACACAAAGCATTTAACCCTCTGGCTGGAACCAAGGAAGAGAAGAGTACCGCAAATGCTGTGGCCAGGGGAGGCTTCGAAAGAGCCTCCAAAGCCGAAGGAAGACCGTGATCGAAACCGCGGCTAAAGAAGCAGCTTTCAACACAATCAAAGTGGGCGACACCCACTTTGAAGGAAGAGAGAGCCTTGCACCGCCATTCCGATCTACGGCTCTTCCGGAATAACGGAGACGAGGCTCGAGCATCCCTATCTTTGGATGCAACAGGCACCTTCCGCCTGCCTCAGAAGCCCTCGACTTCGTCTTTTGGATGTAACAGTCACCTTCAAGTGCATCGAAGACAACACAGCGTCTCATCTTCACCCTCGGGAGCACTTCGTCAACAGAATGCACCCGCATGTTCAAGTTCATGTTGGAAGAACGTGAGGGAATGAGAAGCAAATCTTCTCTCCATGCCACTATTTATAGGCCGGGCAGATCAAACCCACGCGCCAAGTGGATGGCCCTCCGAATTCCGTGTAATGAATTTACATTAAATGGATGAACCGGACGCCTCGAATTCAGCCAAACGGCTATTTATGGCACTCGAAGAGCGAGACAGCCGCATCATTAAAAGACATGTCCGATGCGCCAGCCAAACAACGTATCACACGGACGCGCCCTTCGGCATCAAGCGTATCATACAGACGCGCCCTACAGTACTCGGCGCATCATAGAGGGTGCGCCCTCACACATCTCCATACCGAGTGGAACGCCAACCGACGCGCCCACTCAGCTGTCCATCGAACGTCACCAACATTAAATGCTGAACTGACAGAGTTGGCAGCATGCCTCCCAAAGTCTGAACAGTTGACAGCTTTATTCAGAAAACGAAGCGTCGGCAACGTCAGCATCATCATGACTTTATTTCGACGGCTACTGCCACGTGGCCACTCCACCATCCGCATGCGCCTCTACGGCCATGCGTCCAAATCAGCATGCGCCTCAAAAGCCATACGCCTCAGACTGCTCTCTGATCCCGAAAGACAGAAGGAAAGTCGCCTGCATGCGCCTCAAAAGCTATGCGCCCCAAATGGTTTGTAACTCCTAAAGGTTATGAGCCGCAGCCTCCTCCTGCGCCCAATCCAAGGCGCAGCTCACCAGATCACTACTCTCCACCAAATCCGAGATCTTCGAACCATGAGTCGACGACACGTGTCCTTTGACTCAACTCATCCGAGATTTCAGCAACGGAAAGATCTTCTCTCTGCTACGTGCCGGCTCACAACAGCAGTATGAAGAGTTCTTCCTCTCGATCAGGGTGCAGCATCCATGCGCCTCCATCAGCAACCTTCACGTGGCGTCCCCACACCGGTGCATCCTACATGCGCGCATGAGCAGCCAGCCTGCAAAACTATAAATAGAAGGATCATCCCCTTCACACACACACACAGAGACTCAGAACACAAGACTCACATCACCAGAGAGGCAGTCCTAGACACTCAACGTCTTCCTCCTCTCAGCAAGCTCCAGCACCCAGAGTAATCAACACCTTCAGAGAACCGATAACCGACGTCAGCCGGTCAACGAAGTCAACGTATTACCACTCGCTCCATTGGCACTAAGGACCCAGCTTAAACAAAAGTGTACTCCTAGGACTACATCTAAGTCCTATATTGTATCACTGTTCTGTTTGTATTAAGATTTCAATCAAAACAATTTTAATGGCAAACAAGCTGGCGACTCTGCTGGGGACTTCTTTCTTCTCTACCGAGAAAGTCGTATCACAGGCCGACGACGTGAAGGTGGGCTCCTCCCACAAGACGCTGGTAGTGCGCCTCAATCAACAGGCGTACGAGGAGTTCATTTCTGAAGGAAGTGCGAGTCCTTCGAAGCGGCTGTCGAAGCCGAAGAAGACCCGCGCAGTCTGGGTGCGCAAAGTCGACGCCTCGGGCACCACCGTTGAAGGGGATGCGCCCGTCCAGCCTTCCCTTCCTGCTGACGTCCTCAGCAGTCAAGGTGCGCCCGCTGATGCAGCGCATCTCTCGGGGAAGCGTGCGGCTGACCACGTTCCCCAGCCATCTTCCTCTCAGGCGAGAAAGATACGTCGACGGAGCAGGGGCGCAGCCAATGCCCCGCGCATCATTTCTGGTGCGCCGTAAAGATCCTCTGTCTTTGACAGACTCACTCGCTGTAATGGCGAGGAGAATTTGGATGCTGAGTACTATGCGCCCCAGCGGGCTGGTACGAAGAAATCTAAGGCGGCACGGGCCATGCGCCACAAACGTGCTATGCCAGCAGCCGGCCAGAGGCACACGCTTACAATCACGCGCATTGCCGATGGCAAGCTGTACAAGGTTGACTCAAGTGCTTCTGCACCGACAACGAGTCGACCTTCAAAGTCCTTATCTCGCTTAGGCGCATTCACTGCGTGCACAACCAAGCCGAGAGAGGCAAACTCAGTGGTCTTGAACTCCTGCGCCTCCTCTGGTTGTGCGTTCGAGGTCCGTTCAAGTTACTTCAAATGCTGTGGTTCCCCCACTACTGATCGTGATGCCTGCTTGGTATTAGATCAGGGGGCGCAGTACTCACCCGACCACCCCGGCGCTTGGCCCTGCCATGCACCTGAGAGGGGTGTAAGGGTAGCACTCTCCTCCAACGACTTGCGCAACGTGATCACTCATAAGCGCCGGTCAGGAGAGTTGACCAACAAGCACGATGCGCCTCTCACGGGGCACACTTGTACGGTGGTCACCATCAACTGCTGTTGCAAGACGGCAGTACCACCGAAGCAGTCAGTCTTCCAACGGCTACAATCATCGACACCCCTCCGACATCGCCTTGGGACGAAGGTGTCAGCAGAAGAGGAACTAAAGGTTGCTTCATGCAACGTGATCTCCAATTCCTCATCTGTCCGGAAGACGACTGCCAATTCCTCGTCTTCATCCAAAAGCCAGCCGAGGAAAACCAAGGCAGCTGTCTCGACCTCTGGAGTGTTCGAAAGCACTCGGTCGAGGAAGAAGTTCTTGGAGGAAGCTGGGGGTAGCCAGACCCTTGTCGAGCCTCCTTCCGAAGACGAAGATGTCCAAAGCACAGCTGCGGCGGATCTTCATCAAGGCGACGATGGCCTCCCTGAAGCCCCTCAAAATGACAATGTCCTCTAGGACACCGCCGGGGGTAGTGCTGGAAACGAAAAGGCCCTTCAAGACAGAGCTGAGGGCAGTCAGGCCCTTGCAGATGCGCCTGTCGAAGACGAATTCCTGAATGTGGCTGGGGGTGGCCAAACACCAGGAGAAGTGACTCCCCCACATGAGAGCGAGGCTGAGAGCGAAGCCTCAACTAATCCATCCACATCCGGCCGTGTCATGACAGTATACATGACCGGGGGTGATCTTGAGACTGATGCGCCACCACAGGACATTGTCCAGCGCATAGACTCGCTAGAGGAAGGACTCAAAACCCTCTCTGCCTCAATGCAAGCACTGACTCAAGCAGTGTTTGAGATGCGGTCGGCCTTGATCAGGACACCTTCGAATGGTCCTGACCCAGGAGCCAATGGAGAGTCGAGTGTGCCCCTCCAACGGACACCCTCAAACACAGAAGCACCCCGGACGTCGGAACCCTCAAACGCTCCACTCCAGGTGGTACCTCCTTCCCCGGCTCCTAGCTCCACGGAGGATGTGGTCGAAATGATCAAAGATCTGCGGGAGCGCTTTGAGTCCAAGAACAGGCAGGAGGAGCGCCAGAAGATGGGCATTCCCCAGCCTTATCCCCTTGAGTGGAACAAGGTGGTTTATCCCCCAAAGTATAAACCACAAACACTCACGCCGTATGACGGGAAGGACTCTCCACGACGGTACCTGACATACTTCCAGTCGCAGACAGGGCATCTTCCGAAGGAGGACGCGCTCCTCACCAGCATCTTTGTTGGGGCCCTGAAAGGGGTGGCGTATGACTGGTACTGCAGCCTCCCCGATAATTCCATATCGTCCTTCAACGACCTGACACGCCTCTTCCTCGACCGCTTCTACGACGGTGGAAAGGACATGACGATGGCGTCTCTCATTGAGATACGCCAGAAGGACAAGGAAACGGTTCGGGTATTCATCGAACGCTTCCGTCAGGCCTGCTTCAGGCTACCTCCAGGCATGCCAGAACATGCGCTTCTCTCCGCTTGCAGTATGAACATGCTGCCTGCAGTAAAGCTCTGGCTTAACTCTACTCCCCCTCCCGACTGGAGCTCCCTAATCATTGAAGCTGAAGCTGCAGAGAAGAAGGCGGCCAATGCACGTCTTCTGGGTGTTAGCTTCCCCGTCTTTGACGATAAGGGGAAAAAGTCTGCAACCAACAACTCCGGACGAGAAACAAAGGGGAAACAGGCATTGACTGTTAATGCCTCGAAGGGCGCATCTGCGTCTACTCAAAAGCCTCCACTGGCACCGAGACCCAAGGAGGTTTATTCATTCAATGATGACGACACCCTGCAACTCTTTGAGATACTGAAGCAGGGTGACAAGATCAAGCTTCCGGACCTAAAGCGGCCCGATGAAGTCGGGAAGGTGGACAACCTGAGGTACTGTCACTACCATCGGTTTGTCGGACACCCGACTAAGGACTGCTACGTCCTCAAAAATTACATCCAGCGCATGATCAATGCGGATGTAATCTCCGTCGACTACGAAGAGAAGACGGTGTCAGCTAATGTGGTGTCACTTCAGTTCGGCACCTTGCCGCCGACTACCACACAAGATGGCGTCGTCCCCATCCCTAAGGCGACAATGGAGGTGGTGAACTTGCCACCCACCCATGACAATGTGAGTGGACTTGTCCCACTCACCACATCTCGAGGAGAGGTCCTCTGGGTTCACCCCGACCTCGTCTCCGAGGTAACTCAACCGGAGGTACGCCCTACCTCCAAAGCAAAAGGCAGGAAGATCAAGTCTTGCCGCACGGTCTCTTCTTCAACGGAAGAGGCGCTTCCTGTGCAGACGCGTGCACAACAGAACTCCCAGCCCGGTGAAGCTGCCACCGAAGTGGTGCCTCCTGGCACCATCCCTGAGGAGGGTCCATCCAAGCCCTCAGCAGCCAATAAACAAAAGCAAGTGGAGGCCCGTTTCGACAGACCTCTGCGGAAAGAAAATGCTTCGGGGCTAGCCAAGCCCCACAATTTTGACATTCTGGCGCAACTGGCCAGTACTCCTGTACGCTTGTCTTTGTTCGAGCTCCTGCGTCTCTCCAAGGACTCCCGAGAAGCTCTCTGCGAAGCTCTGAAGGATGCCGAATCCTTTCTCAGTCAGGTCAAGCAGCCTGAAGATCTCCCAACTACTTGTGCATACTGTCATTGTGCGGATGAAGTTATCCCAAACATAACCTTCACCCAACAAGACATGCTGCTCAAGCATCACCGACATAACCGACCGTTGTATTACACAGGGTACATCGGTTCGGTAAAGGTGAGCAGGATTCAGATCGATCCGGGGTCTTCCCTAAGCATCATTCCAAAGGCGCTGCTATCAAAGCTGGGGATCCCAATGTACCGGCTGGCGCCCTCCAATACGACCATCAGTGGCTTCAACGCTAGCAAGAGCGAGCCACTGGGCAAGATCCGGCTGAAGTGTCATATCGGCAGCCTCAAAACTGAGGTGACTTGTTATGTGGTGGATGCCGAGGTCAACTACAACATCTTACTCGGACGACCATGGTTAGTACATGGTGGTGCCCTCCACGGTCCACCAATGTATGAAATATGTATCCACCAACGGCGTCATCCGGATGGAGTTTGCAGATATTGATCCCTTCAAAGGGATTGAGGCCTACTTCACCGATTTCGACTTGTACAAGCCTATTGATGAGGAGGAAGCCAATGACGCTGATGATGAGGCAGAGACGGCAACAGAGCCAGACATAGAGCCTGAGACGACTCCTGACGCCCCCTTGAAAATCCGTCTGAAGGGGAAACCACCCCAGAAGGCGCCTCCAATGAGCATCAAGCTATCAGGAAAAGCGCCGGCTCGCGAAGCTCCCCTGAAGATACGCCTCAAGGGAAAGCCACCACAAACAGCGGCTCCCCTGGTGGTAAAATTACAAGGGAAGGCGCCACTCATCGGAGGCGCAACCGAGGCACCCCTCAAGGTGTGTCTTAAAGGCAAGCCGCCGCAGTCATCCAAGATGCCGGAGAGGGCTCACATAACCCTCTCAGACCCCAAAGTCAGAGCGGTGGAGGACTCTCCTGATCCGGCCCCAGTGCTTACAGATGAGGAGCTTGGCGAATATATCTCTGCTGATGTAGACGCACCCTCCTTCGACAATGTAATCCCACGGGATAAAATCTCGTACTTTATCAATAATAGAGTGTCTTTCAATTATTCTTGTCTTCCACACTGGAATGCCATGTATACATTAGACAACGCTCTACGGTCGTTGCAAACACAAGTAACGACCGTCTACCACAATCAAATAGTCCCGTCTCAAGGAGTCTTCATAGTCCCTCCACGAAGCCGAGACGAAGGCACCATCATCTCGGGCAAAATCGAGCGTCGTCGGAACCTCCCGTCAATCGAGCCCGAACCTGATACCGGCAGAGTACAAGTCTATCGGTACACAGATGCGGCTAAGCACATCATCCAAAAGATGGACTACGACCTGAAAAGCAATAAAGGCCTAAACTACGGCAAGGGTCGGCATCTCCCTGTCCGGCTTTCGATGCCCAATGGAAAGCCACAGGATTACTATAATCGGACTCGACGGGGGTTAGGCTATGTCACGCCGCCATCAACTCCAGAGAGTTCAGACGCAGAAGACATAGAACATTCCCACTCGTCGGAAGCATCGACGTGGGATTCCGATACCAGTATCGGATCAGTCTTCAGGAAAGTGCTGTCAGCTAACATGACATCGGCGCAACCTCAGAAAGATGAAGGCGAAGACCAACCGCCGGAACCCTTTGAAGAGGAACCCTGGGCTCAACGCCTAGGAGAACAATGGGAGTCTCGTTTTGAGTTACGAGAACCTCCCACCGAAGACGAAGTCGAGCAAATCGACCTCGGGGATGGGTCTTCTTCTAAACCCATCTTTATCAGCAAAAGCTTGGAAGGAGAAGACCGAGAATCTTTAGTCCAACTGGCTAAGGAATATATTGACGTCTTCGCCTGGAGCTACGAAGACATGCCGGGTCTCGATCCACAGATCGCGATGTATAGGTTGAACATCTTACCAGATGCCAAACCTATCAAACAACAACAGCGACGCTTCCGCCCGGACATCATGAACGCCATCGATCAGGAGGTGGACAAGCTCTTGACTAGTGGCTTCATCCGTGAGGAACAACACCCGGACTGGGTAGCCAACGTCGTCCCTGTCACAAAAAAGAATGGGAAGATACGAGTCTGTATCGACTTCAGGGATCTCAACTCTGCTTGCCCGAAGGATGAATTCCCGCTCCCAATCACCGATGTAATGATCGACAACACATGTGGCTTTGAACGCATGTCCTTCATGGACGGGTATTCAGGCTACAATTAAATCAAGATGTTCCCCGATGACGCAAAACACACGTCATTCAGGACTCCAAAGGGTATTTTCTGCTACACAGTAATGCCCTTCGGCTTGAAGAATGCCGGTGCAACGTACCAGCGAGCTATGAGCACCATATTCCGTCAACATCTTCGCAAGACAGTTGAGTGCTATGTTGACGATATCGCAGTCAAGAGCCACCTCAAAAGAGATCACCTACAGGACCTGAAGACGGTCTTCGATCTCATGCGGGCACATCAACTCAAAATGAACCCCGCTAAATCCTTCTTGGGGGTTTCTAGCGGCAAATTCTTGGGCTTTGTCATCACGGCAAAAGACATTCATGTCGATCCCGAGAAGACTAAAGCCATCCTCAACATGGACCCTCCGAAGAACCTTCGAGAACTTCGGGGCTTACAGGGACGTCTGGCATACATCCGGAGGTTCATAGCAAACCTCTCCGGTAAATGTCAACCCTTTACTCAGCTCATGAAGAAGGGAGTCTCTTACGTCTGGACAGAGGAGTGCCAAAAGGCTTTCGACGACATCAAGGCTTACTTGACAAGCCCGCCAGTCCTAGTGGCACCTGTCGCCGGCAAACCATTCCTCCTCTACGTCCGTGCCATGGATCATTCCCTCGGCGCTTTACTCGCTCAAAACAGCGATGCAGGCTACGAGCAAGCAATCTACTACCTCAGTCGAACGCTCATCGGGGCCGAACACCGCTACAACCCCGTTGAAAAGGAGTGCTTGGCTTTGGTGTTTGCCATTCAGAAGACTCGTCATTACGTCTCGGGCTAGACAATTTACGTCATCTCCCGAGTCAATCTGCTCAGAGTTCTCATGACGAAGCCAGGGTCATTAAACTCCCGGCTGGCTACATGGGCGATCCTACTAACGCCATACAACATGGTGTTTGTCCCGCAGAAGGCGGTCAAGGGTCAGGCTCTGGCTGACTTTTTAGCTGCACACCCCATCCCAGAATCTTCGAAACTCTATGAAGACATCCCGGATGAAGTCCAAGAATCTAACGTCACCGAAGAAAGCCCCGTTTGGCAGATGTTCTTCGATGGCGCTTTAAGAACGGGCCCCAACGGCCAAACCATCGCAGGAGTGGGGGTAGTCTTGGTCTCCCCCGATCAGCTGGTCATCCAGCGCGCATACTCTCTTTCGAAGCCGTGCTCCAACAATGTTGCTGAGTACAACGCACTCGTCATGGGACTCCAGCTAGCACAACAGCTGGGGGTGGATCATCTGGAAGCCTACGGCGACTCGAAACTCGTCGTAAACCAGATTCGGGGGCAATACGAGGTTCGCCATGAAGATTTAATCCCTTATCATGAAGTCGCGTTGAACATCATTTCAACCTTCATCGGGTTCTTCATCGAACATGTCCCCCGTTTACAAAACTTGGAGGCTGACGCTCTGGCTGGCCTCGCAGCCTCATTGGCCGCACCCCTTGGGACTCAATATTATGTTACGGTGACTGGCCGAGACCTGATTTGTCCCAGAAACAACCTGTGCTTGCAAGTGGCCCACGCCATGCCGACGAACACTGGGGTTAATGTTCGAGACTGGAGGTTCCCGTTCATCGACTTCGCTGTCTACGGAATCCTTCCGGAAGACCCGAAGGAAGCCGTCTCAGTCAGGAGACGCTCTCTTCGATTCTACTACGATACAGCCGCTAAAACGCTATACTGACGCTCCTTCGACGGGCTTCTCCTTCGATGCCTGTCTAACGAAGAAGCGGCCGAAGCTCTTCGAGAAGCTCATGACGGAACTTGCGGAGCTCATCAACCAGGTCCTAAGTTGCAAGATCGACTGCGACGTATGGGCTACTACTGGCCAACCATGGTTGCCGACGCAGTGGAATATGCTAAGAAGTGCCATGCATGCCAACTTCATGCAGACTTCATACATACACCGTCGGAGCCGCTACATCCTACAGTCGCCTCCTGGCCCTTCGAAGCCTGGGGCATAGACATTGTAGGGCCAATCACCCCTCCTTCATCGAGAGGACACTGCTTCATCCTGGCCATCATCGATTACTTCTCTAAATGGGTGGAAGCAGTCCCACTAGCAGAAGTAAAAAGCTCCAGGGTGGTCAGCTTTATCAAACACCATGTCATTTACCGTTTCGGGGTACCCCGGCGGATCATCCATGACAATGGTCCTCAGTTTATCAGCCACATTTTCAGCAGGTTCTGTGACAAGAATCGCATTCAAAACGTGGCCTCAACCGCCTACAATCCGGCAGCAAACGGATTGGCCGAGGCGTTCAACAAAACTATCGTCAGGCTGCTCAAAAAGGTCGTGTCATCCAACAAACGCGACTGGGACGAAAAGCTTGGCGAATGCCTTTGGGCCTACCGCACAACGGTACGAACCCCAACAGGCAACACTCCATTCTCCCTGGTCTATGGGAGCGAAGCAGTACTGCCTCTCGAGATACAGATACCTTCGCTCCGCATGGCAATCACAAACGATCTCACAGAAGAAGACAATCAACGTCGTCGTCTGCGGGAACTGGAGGCACTTGACGAAAAGCGTCTCCTAGCTCAACAACGCATCGAACTTTACCAAGCCCGTATATCACAGGCTTTCAACAAGAAGGTCAAGCAAAGAACTTTCCAAGTTGGTGACCTGGTTTTAGCAGTCAGAAGGCCAATGGTGTTAACTCACAAGACACCAGGAAAGTTCGAGCCCAAATGGGAAGGACCCTTCATCATTGAGACGGTATACTCAAACGGTGCTTACCGGCTCGCCAAACCCAATGGGGACTTGTTCATGATGCCCATCAACGGCAAGTTCCTAAAGAAGTACTATTCTTGACATCCTTCAAGACATGTATTTCCCCAAACAACCTCTTTATACAAAATTAAACGCTTCCGGAACCCAGCTGTTCCGTGGCATCCTTCCGTAGAAAGATAACCACGTCCACATTACCTCTGAGTGTCCACATTACCTCTGAGTTGTCTCTCTACATCCTACAAAGCGGAACCTTACATTTCGTAAGCTTACGCTATCCTTCATGTTTACCACGTCCACATTACCTCTGAGTAAACATCCCGTACAAACAACTCCTGTGTTGTCGTACATTGATCGCAGAACTTCCATGTCCACATTACCTCTGAGTTGTTCAGCGTATCCCCCAGGATCATTCCTACCACGTCCATAAATACCTCTGAGTAGAAGGATTCTATTATTTGAACCTAATGATTGCCATGTCCACATTACCTCTGAGCAAACATGTTGGTTCCTTCAAACTTATTATCTGTACCTAAAAACCAAGGTACGCATAAGATAATAGGTCCACATAAATCATCAAGTTCATGAGATCAAAAATGAACACATCACAAAGATAGTGTATTTCTTTATTTTTCAAAAAAAGGGAGTACAGAAATACGCTATTTCCCCCAGCAAGAGTTGCAAAAACACATAAAAAGAAGAGAAGCTACAGTCCCCGATCCTCTCCAGGATGGGATGAGAGCTCTCTGACTCGACGTCTCAGATCGGCAGTGCGAGTTTCCACAGTCGCCTGGACTCGCAGCTCGGCTTCTTGACGCATTAACCCGACAGCCTCAGCGGAAGTTTTACTCTCATACTTCTCATCAAGCTGTCGTCGCTGCTGAGCCAAAGCAAGGGTCCGCTGAGTAAGAGTCGCTTCCTCCTGCTTGAATGCCACGTGTTCAGCCAGGACACGATCAGCTTCTAGTTGAAGTTGGGCCCGCTGGTCTTCAAGACGGCGCATCTGAGCATCAACCTCTGCGATGTTAGCGTCCACCGCAGCCCGCTTCTCCGTCGTCTTCTCCATAGATTGAGACAACTGCTCCGCAGCAGCCTCAGTCCCAGCCACTTCACGCTCCCAACTGCTCACATCGGCTCGATGGGAAGCCTCGATTTCAGCCATCAACTTCCCTATCTCTGTATCTATCAAGACAGAGAGGTCATTTCGTTGGATGCGCTGCAGTTCCGCGAGCCGCTCGTCCAGCTCCATCACCGAAACTCTCCTGTCGGGTAGGAGCGTTCCATCAAAAACATACGATGTATAAAAGTCGAAGCACTATAAGCAAACGTATCAATGGGTACATCACTGTAGAGGCTCCCAGGACGTAAAGTCCGCCAAGTGTAAGAAGACCCAGACCGTACAACAGTCAAAGCATCCCTTTGGTCAGAAGTAGAATCAATTTGGATGACACCAGTTACCGCTCCCCCCTGAGAAGGGGTAAGCTCCCAGGACATCCTCCTCTGGGAAATAAGGCGACAGAAGGACGTCAAAGGCCACTGACGTTCAAGTTGCTTAACAGTCATATGCACCCCATTCGCAGTAAAGAACCAGTCCTCCTTGACCTTCAGTACTGACGAGTCAGTAGAAGTGAGACGGTCTCCAAACAGGAACTCAGGCTTCAGGAAGGTCACTTTATCAGATATGGAAGGTTTAATGACTCCACGTTCCATCATCCGTTTGAGGAACCAATACTGCTGTTCACGGATTAGGGTCATTCTCTCAGGAGGCTGATCCAGCATAAGAGCATCTTGAGTAGGGTTTATCACTTCCTCGTTATGCTCTACTCCCATTTGGTTGAAGGCAGCCTCCAAGAAAACTTCACTCAAAAGTGGGATTGCCATCGACACTAGTAAAAGATCAGAAAAAGTCAGAAGAGAACACACAATGTGTCTAAAGGAGAAAACTGCGGCGCATCATCAGGGTTTGAACCCATGCGCGTCAGCAGCATAGCCTCGGCGCATCATCAGGGTTTGAACCCATGCGTATAGCCTCGGCGCATCATCAGGGTTTGCACCCATGCGCGTCAGCGGCATAGCCTCGGCGCATCCAGGGTTTAAACCCATGCGCATCGGCGGGCAAAGACCGCGGCACATCATTAAAGACTCAAGGCCTATGTGCGTTGGCGTACGGACAATGAGACTTACCAACCACCTCCGGCCGAACTTCGACAGGCCGACGGGGAACGACAGCCGCCGCAACTTCCACAGACTCCTTCGTTTTCTCCTTCCCCTTGCCGGCAGCACCGCGAGGAGTCTTGGGAGCCATTCTCTAGAAGAAGAAGAAGTTAGGGTTTTGAAGAAGAAACTCTAAAGAAGCAGAGGCACAGAGAAGAAGAACCCTTTCTCTCTCCAACTCTTACCTATTTATAGGGCTTGGTCGCACGCGTGAACAGATGACGTGTGATCTCAGCCGTCGCCTCGGGTTCTGTGCAAGGATAGCAGCAAATAAAACCAAAAAATCATCATTAATCTTTTCGGTTACCGAGGCACCATCATCATTAACTGAGAAAAGCATGCGCCCGAACAGGCATGCGCCCAGAAATCATGCGCCCTGACCTCCATGCTTCTTATTCAAAGTATTCCAAAACTTATTCAAAAGTTTTGAAAACTTTGAAGGGGGTCTTGTAGAAGCATGGAATTTCACAACCAGAAAGCCCATGCGCCAGACACTACATGCGCTAGAACTTAGACGAAGAACTTCACAGCAAAGTCAATAAGTATAGACATTTGAAGAAGGACTTTTTATTTATATATAAAAGTCTATTACATGTCTAAAAAAGGTTGTACAAAGGAGAATTTCTACAAAGGAAAGAGCCTAAGTCTACAGCCAGCGGCCACCATGCGCCTTCACATAAGCGCAGCGGCCACCATGCGTCTCCAGATAGGCACAGCATCACTATGTGCCACCTGTGAGGCACAGCAGATATCATGCGCCTCCATCCAGGCGCATCCTATCATCTCTTCAGCAGCTCAGTTATGTGCATCCCTTCAGCCAAATTCTTCCAGCCAGGCTCACCTGGCCGAGCAGAGCTCAGTTATGTGCCGCTCTTCCAACCAGGCTCGCCCGATAAATGCTTCGATACACAAAGCATTTAACCCTCTGGCTGGAACCAAGGAAGAGAAGAGCACCGCAAATGCTGTGGCCAGGGGAGGCTTCGAAAGAGCCTCCAAAGCCGAAGGAAGACCGTGATCGAAACCGCGGCTAAAGGAGCAGCTTTCAACACAATCAAAGTGGGCGACACCCACTTTGAAGGAAGAGAGAGCCTTGCACCGCCATTCCGATCTACGGCTCTTCTGGAATAACGGAGACGAGGCTCGAGCATCCCTATCTTTGGATGCAACAGGCACCTTCCGCCTGCCTCAGAAGCCCTCGACTTCGTCTTTTGGATGTAACAGTCACCTTCAAGTGCATCGAAGACAACACAGCGTCTCATCTTCACCCTCGGGAGCACTTCGTCAACAGAATGCACCCGCATGTTCAAGTTCATGTTGGAAGAACGTGAGGAAATGAGAAGCAAATCTTCTCTCCATGCCACTATTTATAGGCCGGGCAGATCAAACCCACGCGCCAAGTGGATGGCCCTCCGAATTCCGTACAATGAATTTACATTAAATGGATGAACCAGACGCCTCGAATTCAGCCAAACGGCTATTTATGGCACTCGAAGAGCGAGACAGCCGCATCATTAAAAGACATGTCCGATGTGCCAGCCAAACAGCGCATC
The DNA here is from genome assembly GCA_029216955.1 of Iris pallida. NCBI lineage: Eukaryota > Viridiplantae > Streptophyta > Magnoliopsida > Asparagales > Iridaceae > Iris > Iris pallida. Next base: position 7,094,028 of record JANAVB010009200.1, on the reverse strand, counting down.
ACACGGACGTGCCCTTCGGCATCAGGCGCATCATACAAATGCGCCCTACAGTACTCGGCGCATCATAGAGGGTGCGCCCTCACACATCTCCATACCGAGTGGAACGCCAACCGACGTGCCCACTCAGCTGTCCATCGAACGTCACCAACATTAAATGCTGAACTGACAGAGTTGGCAGCACGCCTCCCAAAGTCTGAACAGTTGACAGCTTTATTCAGAAAATGAAGCGTCGGCAACGTCAGCATCATCATGACTTTATTTCGACAGCTACTGCCACGTGGCCACTCCACCATCCACATGCGCCTCTACGGCCATGCGTCCAAATCAGCATGCGCCTCAAAAGCCATACGCCTCAGACTGCTCTCTGATCCCGAAAGACTGAAGGAAAGTCGCCTGCATACGCCTCAAAAGCCATGCGCCCCAAATGGTTTGTAACTCCTAAAGGTTATGAGCCGCAGCCTCCTCCTGCGCCTAATCCAAGGTGCATCTCACCAGATCACTACTCTCCACCAAATCTGAGATCTTCGAACCATGAGTCGACGACACGTGTCCTTTGACTCAACTCATCCGAGATTTCAACAACGGAAAGATCTTCTCTCTGCTACGTGCCGGCTCACAACAGCAGTATGAAAAGTTCTCCCTCTCGATCAGGGCGCAGCATCCATGCGTCTCCATCAGCAACCTCCACGTGGCGTCCCCACACCGGCGCATCCTACATGTGCGCATGAGCAGCCAGCCTGCAAAACTATAAATAGAAGGATCATCCCCTTCACACACACACACAGAGACTCAGAACACAAGACTCACATCACCAGAGTGGCAGTCCTAGACACTCAACGTCTTCCTCCTCTCAGCAAGCTCCAGCACCCAGAGCAATCAACACCTTCAGAGAACCGATAACCGCCGTCAGCCGGTCAACGGAGTCAACGCATTACCACTCGCTCCATTGGCACTAAGGACCCAGCTTAAACAAAAGTGTACTCCTAGGACTACATCTAAGTCCTATATTGTATCACTGTTCTGTTTGTATTAAGATTTCAATCAAAACAATTTTAATGGCAAACAATATGCTCGAACTTTGACTTTCTTGTTAAAAGCTCTTGAAATTCTAGCTTGATAGAATTCGATATTGTGTTGAGCAGATAATCGTTTTTCATCCAGAGCTTCTAATTCCTGAAGTCGAAGACGATCATTATTCTCAGTAGTAAGTTCATTAGCGATTGCAATCCTTAAAGAAGGAATTTGAATCTCTAATGGAAGAACAGCTTCGCATCCATACACCAGAGAGAAAGGTGTACATTTAGTAGCATTACGAACTGTAGTACGGTAAGCCCACAAGTATTCACCAAGTTTCTCACTCCAATTACGTTTGTTAGTGGAGACAAACTTCTTTAAGAGTTTGATGATTGTTTTGTTGAAAGCTTCTGCTAATCCGTTAGCTGCCGGATTATATGCGGTAGAAGCCACATTATTGATCCGATGATCGTCACAGAATCGAGTAAATTTTTGTCTGACGAATTGTGGTCCATTATTATGAATAATGCGTCGAGGAACACCAAATCTGTAGATAACATGATGCTTGATAAAATTGATGACATTGGAAGTTTTGACTTCAGATAAAAGAATGGCTTCGGCCCATTTGGAGAAATAATCGGTTATTGCGAGAATAAATCGATGACCTTTTGATGACGGCGGATTAATCGGACCAATAATGTCCATGTCCCAAGCTTCGAAGGGCCATGATGCTGCCGTTGGATGTAAAAATTCTGAGGGTTGATGAATGAAATCTGTATGGATTTGGCAAGCTTTACACTTCCTTACATATTCGATAGCATCTGATACTATAGTGGGCCAATAATAACCCATACGTCGAATACGGTCTTGAAGTTTTGGTCCAGGTTGATGTGCTCCGCAAATTCCATCATGTGCTTCGCGAATAATTTGTTGAGCCTCATCACCGGCAATACATCGAAGAAGTAAACCATCATAAGCTCGACGATATAAGGTTTTTGTTGTATGATTGTAATAGAATCTGAGTGATCGTCGTCTGATAGATGCTGCCTCACTCGGATTATCTGGAAGAATATCATACAATACGAAATCTAAGAAAGGAAGTCTCCAATCTTTATCCATATTCTGAGTCTCAGTTGAATTACTGAAGATGAATTCCATGCTAGAATCAGATGAAGATGATAATGATTTATGACTTAATCCAAATCATCTTGTTGCATTAACATCATGAGATGTTGATTCTTCAATGTCAACTGGAAGTCCTAGAGTTAGATTGTTTTCGAGATGAAATAATTCTCGATTGCAGACAACAATCATTTGTTGACGTCTGATTGGAATAGCTAACACCGCCGCAAGATTAGCAAGAGCATCAGCTTCTGTGTTACATGCTCGCCTAACATGTTCAATGAAGAACCCTTCAAATGAAGAAGCCATAGATATAGCCGATCTATGATAAGGAACCAGATCTTGATGGCGAACTTCATAAGTACCTCTTATCTGATTAACAATGAGTTTAGAATCTCTATACGCTTCCAAATGTTGAATATTCAGATGTTTAGCGAGTTAAAGACCAATAAGCAGTACATTGTACTCAGCTACGTTGTTTGAACATGGTTGATCGAGAGAATAAGCTCTTTGGATAGCAAGACCTTCTGGCGACACAAGAATAATTCCAACTCCAGCGACAATGTCACCATTAGGACCTATTCTTGAAGCTCCGTCAAAGAATAGACGCCAAGTAGGATCTTCTTCAGCAATTTGGTTTGAATCTATGACTTCATCTGGGATTTCATCATAGAGTTTTGAATTTTCTGGAATTGAATGAGCAGCCAGAAAATTAGCTAAAGCTTGTCCTTTGACTGACTTCTGAGGGATATAGTGCATATCATGCTGAGCAAGTAAGATTCCCCAGTTAGCCAATCGAGAATTCAAAACACTAGGTTTCTTCATCATGACCCGTATAGGATTGATCCTGGAAATGACATGAATAGTCTGGCCAATGATATAGTGTCGTGTCTTTTGGACAGCGAACATCAGGGCTAGACATTCTTTTTCTACCGGTGAATATCGAGGTTCAGCTCCGGTCATAGTACGACTGAGATAGTAAATGGCTTGTTCATGACCATTTTTATTCTTTTGAGGAGCAATGCACCCAATGAATGACTCATTGCTCGGGTATATAGGAGGAACGGTATTCCTGAGACGGGAGGTACCAATACTGGAGGGCTCATCAGATATTGTTTTATATCATCGAATGCTTTCTGACATTCATCATTCCAGACAAAAGAAACACATTTCTTCATAAGTTTGTTGAATGGTCTACAGCGTCCTGAAAGATTAGAGATGAATCTCCTGATATAAGCGATCCTTCCTTGAAATCCTCGTAGCTCTTTTAAGGTGCGTGGAGGACGCATCTCTTGGATGGCTTTGATCTTCTCGGGATCCACGTGTATACCTTTAGAGGTAATGACGAAGTCGAGAAATTTACCACTAGAGACGCCTAAGAAGGACTTAGTAGGGTTCATCTTTAATTGATGCTTACGTATTAGATCAGATATAGTCTTCAAATCATGGATGTGATCCTCTTTTTGTCGACTTTTGACTGCAATATCATCAACATAGCATTCGACTATTTTTCGTAAATGTTCACGGAATATAGTGCTCATGGCTCGTTGATAAGTTGCTCCTGCATTCTTGAGACCGAATGGCATAACTGTATAACAGTATGTACCGATCGGCGTTCTGAAAGAAGTGTGTTTCTCATCATCTGGAAACATTTTAATCTGATTGTACCCAGAATACCCGTCCATGAATGACATTCGTTCAAATCCACAGGTATTATCGATCATGACATCAGTAATCGGTAGAAGGAATTCGTCTTTAGGACATGCCGCATTGAGATCGCGGAAGTCTATGCATACTCTGATCTTGCCAGTCTTTTTAAGAACAGGAACTATATTAGCCACCCAATCGGGATGTTGTTCCTCTCTAATAAACCCAGAGGCCATGAGTTTATTGACTTCAGCTTCAATTGCATCCGTAATGTCTGGACGAAATCATCGATGTTGCTGTTTGACCGGTTTAGCATTCGGCATGATATTGAGTTTATGAGTTGAAATTTGTGGATCAAGTCCTGGCATATCTTCATAACTCCAAGCGAAGACATCAATGTATTCATGAATAAGTTTAATCATGTCTTGCTTATCAGTTTCTGAAAGACTTTCACTGATGAATATTGGTTTGGGGGATCCCTCTTCGCCAACATCTATTTGAACAAGTTTATCTTCAGTCGGAGGTTCCTTTTGTTCAAATCGGAACTCCCATTGATTATCTAACCTTTGGGCCCATTGTTCTGATGCGGGTGAGATTTTAAACTCGTCTTCGTCGTCATCACTTTCTTCAGAACGGTCAACGGAGACCATGTTGGAAGACAGAATGTTGCAGTAGAAGTCACCGATACTTGTATCAGAATCCCAAGAGGTAGTACTAGAAGAATCAGATCTCTTATCTTCATCAGATTCGAGATCTTCATGGATAGTATTGATAAAAGGAGTAGGAACAACATAACCTAATCCGCATTTTGTCCTCCCATATTTCAGAGGAGGAATTCGGACAGGCATTTTTCTTCATTTTCCACTATTAAGGCCAGTTCTGAAGTCATAGCCCATATTTTTAATGATGTTTTTAGATTGCTGACTATAACGACGTAGTTGTAATCTTACAGTATCATCGTTTTTGTCATCATCTTCAGGGTTAGAAGGATTCTGGGGCCCTTTGTAGAAGAATATTGGAATGTCTCCTGGCTTTCTGCTGGGAACTAGAAAGTCTGAAGTTTGTACTGATTCTAGGGATACATCTGTAGGAAAAGTTTGTACAATTCCTATGGTTATTATTCTCAAGTCATCTAACAAATGCAAATAACTATGAACATGATTACACACATCAACATACTGCAAAGATGGAGACTTTTCATTAAATTTAAAAGCAGCAGTATTTACATTGGAAGAAGGCTGAGCCTTAGAAATCTTAGCCAAATCAATGACTAAAGGGGGAGAAGAAGAACGAGAAGAAGTTTTGTTTCGATTAAGATCGATAACAAATGGCTCAGAAGAGGTGAGCTCCCTTGAAGATTGAGATGAAAGAGTAGTCCTCCCTCCAACCGGGATTACCAGAGTATCCGGTTTTATATGTGAAGATACAGGAACTGTAGTACGCCCACTGACAGGAATGATCAGTGTATCTTGAGTAGACGACTGAGGTAATGGAAAGATCCGTCCACTTACTGGAATGATGAAAGAACCTTCTCCAGAGGGTTTAGGAGATTGTTGCTGAGTAGTTCGACCTTTAACAGGGATTATTAAAGTCTCACTTTGTGAATCCTCTTTCTCCATAGCTTGTATCACCCTTGTATACTCTTCTTTGTACATCCGGGAATCATTGAAATAAGCTTCAACCCCATGGAAGGGATTTATGTCAGCGACTTCCTTTTGTACTCTTCCATTGCTGTCAATGTATTTAAAACACTGATGAAGAGTAGAAGGCACCACATTATTTTCATGAAGAAATGGCCTCCCCAAAAGAAGATTATAGGATCCCACGATCTCGATCACGTAGAAAGTGACTTTGGATCTGAAATCACCTATCTGAAGTTTCAGGTGAATCTTTCCCAAAGGCTCGCTTCGGCTCTGATTAAATCCGAGGATAGTAGTAACTGTCTTGGAAAGCTTGTGAAGAGGGATTTTTAGTTCATCCAACAGACTCTTTGGTATTATGCTTATAGCAGACCCTAGATCAATGAGGATATGATCTATCTTCATCGTATCGATATAACCGGTGTAGTAGAGAGGCCGATCATGTCGATTATCCTCCAGTAGCATGTCATCTTATGTAAAGGTGATATTTGGAATAATCTCCAATACACTGTTGCAATGTAAGCAAGTGGCAGGTTCTTCACCTGGCTTCTTTAATTGTGCAAGACAAGAGTCAGCCTGAAGAAGTGCTTCACTTAACGTCTCCCGAGTCTCTTTAGAAAGACGTAGAAGTTGAAAGAGAGACATTCTAGCTGGAGTATTAGCAAGTTGAGCTAGAATGTCAAAATTATAAGGCTTCTGAAGCCCAAGAGGAGGGAACCTCTTGATTGGTTTATCAAACCGAGCCTGTTGTTTGCCTTTTTTAAGAGCTGTGGGCTTGGAAGGAGCAGGTTCAACCGGTGCAGTTGAAGGAACAGGTGCAATGGATGATTCTTCTTCAAGAGGAACATCTTTGTCAGCAGGAGGGATATCGGGAGTATCCTCAGGATTCTTGGAATAATCCTTTAGATAAGGTTTCGCGGTTCTAGTAGCACCAGCAAGTGCTTCTTCCTTGTCTTTCGGCTCTGTGTCAGGAGTAGATCCAAGAGAAGTCATATGACATAACTTAATCTTTCCAGTCTTCTTGGACTTTCGAGAAGTAGTCTTTTGAAGAGGAGGAGATTCAAAATCTGCTACTAGATCAGGATGAATCCACATGATTTCTCCTGTTTCTATAGTGATTGGCACTAATCCTTCAGACTGTGGAGGAGAAATGTTTACTATTTCAAGAGTTGCCTTGGGAATAGGAACGATTCCACTTTCAAGGAGTTGAGGAGGGAAATCTCCGAATTGTATAGAGACGAAGTTAGAGGTGACGGTCTTCTCTTTCGGAGTAAGAGAGATAGCTCCAGATTTAATCATTTCCTGGATCTTTCCTTTCAGTACATAACATGTACGAATTGTATGACCCAACATTCTGTGGTATGGACAGTATTTAGGATGATCCGTCTTACCAGCTTCATCAGGTTTCTTAATTTCAGGTAATTGTATTTTATTACCTTTTAGCAGACATTCAAAGATACCAAGGACATCATCGTCATCAAAAGAGTATTCTTCTTTAGGGCGAGGTGCTCTTGGTTGTTGAGTTGTAGAGGCAGGAGGATTTTGAACAGTCGATGCATCTTTACTCTGAAGATTAACTTCAAGGGTTTCTTTTCTCTTGCGAGTATTGGATTTAGCATTATTGTTAGTACCTTGACCTGTTTTCGTAGGAGTCATCTGCACTCCTAAGCCTTTAAAAGTTTCAGCACTAATTTCTGCGGCTTTGGCACTAACTATGAAGGAAGGCCAATCTTGAAATTGAGTAGATCCTGTCCACATGCTGATGATTGGCTACAAATTTGATTTGCATGTGTCGATGGTGACAGCATCAGGAGTTCCAAGAGGCATCTTCAAAGCTTCTCTTCGAAACCGTTCAATGAAATCCTCTGTAGTTTCATTATTTTTTTGCTTGATTCTTATAAGAGCAGACATAGTCATGTCATTGAGCCCTTCATAGAACCGTTCAAGGAACATTTGTTTGAAACCGGCAAATGAAGTAATATACCCATCCGGAAGACTTCTATACCATTCATAAGCCGTTCCTTTGAGACATCCGACAAACACCCGAGTAAGGAGGGCATCACTTGGTTGGAGCTGATCAGTCATCACTTCAAAGTGATTAATAAATTGACTCGGAGAAGTAGTTCCATCATAGAATGAGATAGTAGGAGGCTTGTATTTGGGAGGATATGATACTTGCTTCCATTCTATCGGATAAGGTTGCTTGATGTCTAACCTTTGTAAACCATCCTTCTGTTTGAATGCCTCAAATTGAGTTTTGAGATTCCTCAATTCTTCAGTAACAACTCCGGAGGATTGTGGAGTTGTAGCTTACAGAGAATAGTTGGGAGGAGGAACAGCATTATAAGCACTACCCCCAGCTCCAGAGAGACTAGGATTTGGTAGAGCTTGCCCAGGAGTATTGGATTGTACTGCTGGAGGAACATGTACTAGAGTTATACCAGTGTCAATTGGTATAGCATCTGGTACAGTCTGTCGATTTTGCATCTGGGTTGCCATGAGTTCATACATCGACTTCATAGTGTCAGCCATGGATTTCATATGCTGTTCCAAAGAAGCAATTCTTTGTTCTTGAGGAGTCAAGGAAGAAGAAGGTTCATCAGTATTCCCATCGACCATATAAGTCGTGACTATACGAGGGATTATTGATGAACTGGTGGATGTTGTAAGTTCTGAATCATTACTTTGTGTATCAAAGTCATTTGTAAGAGAACTACCCCCAGTAGGAAGAGGTGGGAAGTTAGATTCTCCAAGAAATTCAGAATCATCTTCAGAAATCAAAGTCCTTTGACTAGAAGCCAGGACTCTTGCTCTGGTGCCTCTGTATACTCCATCTGGACTATCAGTTCTACCCCCAGTATCCCTAGAGGTCATATTGACAGAAACAAACAGAAGTTCATCTTCATCAGGCATAGGTTCACACTGAATCCGATTGAAGACAGATTGTCGTTTAGTTTGACATCTGCATTGCATTGTGACTCTCGGTTGGAAGTCACACTCATGATCAACATGGTTCTGATCCATTGATTGACATCTGTATTGAATTATGACTCTTAGCTGGAAGTCACATTCAGCATGATCCATTGACACAAAATTATTCCTTCTCTTCTGTTGAAGGTGTTCTCGTAAATCTGTCTGTGAAGATTGAGGTACATCAGAGAACATTCTTTGTATATTTTTAGGAATATATTTCCCGTTCTTGGGTCTTGATGGCTCTTGATTATATAGAGAGTGATTAATATGAGCCACATAATTTCTAGCATACTCTGCATCTAGATCTTTTATTTTCATATCCGATTGGTGTGGTTTCTTAACACCAGAAGTACTTTCCAAACGGATTTGATTAAGTTTTGCTCTTAGATCAGTTGGAGGTAACACATTGGTTTTTGAAACTTGGAGTTTTCCTTCCATTGATCTGGATATTTGCAGAGAAGGAAGAGTTGAACCACCCCCTTGATTAGGAGTTGGTAACAGACCCTCTTTCATAGACAAATTCTGTGCCCAATTCGAAGAAGTCGTAGAAGAAGACATTAAGGAATGTTTCTTCTTAGACTTATTCAAGTTTTGAGACATAGAATGTCCAGAAGGAAGAGTAGTCAAAAGACCATTTCCTTTTCTTTGACTAACAAAATTGTCAATCAAAGCTGTTCCTGAAGTAAAGACTACAGGAGCAGAAGAAACAACTAAAGAGTTATTTCTTTTCGAAGGGACTTTGTGTGGAGGAGTTCTAGCAAGACCACTCCCTGTTCTGGTAGAACTTGGCAAAGAAGAAGAGATAGCTAAAAAGCTATTCTTCTTTGAGTATGCTGGTGACAATTTGGCTAAGGAACCAGTATTGTCAGCGTATAGAGTCTTGGCTAAAGAGCCAGATTTTGGTACGCACGCTGAGTCAGGAAGAATTGACTTGAAAATACACGCTGGAACAGTTTTGGCTAAGGAGCCAGTGTTGTTAGCGTGACTTTTGAATTTAGAAATACACGCTGGAACAGGCTTGGCTAAGGAACCAGTACTTCCAGCGTGACTTTTGAGATTGAGATTACACGCTGGAACAGGCTTGGCTAAGGAGCCAGTGCTGCCAGCATGACTTTTGACTTTAAGATTGCACGCTGGAACAGTTTTGACTAAGGAGCCAATGCTGTCAGCGTGACTTTTGACTGCTGTCATCTTCGAGCACACAAGAGTGTGCGTGCTTGAAGTAGAGTTCTTGCCAGTGTTAGGAGTAGACACTGTGGCAGAAACTTCACCCTTGGTTGCCAACAGATTCTTAGGGACATAGACAGATCGTCCCTTAGACTTGGCAGTGGTGATGGAGGCTGAAGTGGGCTTGCCACCCTTAGCCCGCTGCATTTCTTCGTAGGCGAGTTGATCGAATTGGATCGATATCACCTTTTTCGTCGAGCCGACTGACGAAGTGTCGCATTGAGTTATTGCCATCTCAGAAGAGGAGATGGTTTTCCCCAGCAGAGTCGCCAATTTGTTTTCCATAAATAAATTCACTTTATTTATTATGTTTCTGGGAAAATTACAACTGTAGGAATCCGATCTAGAAGGCGATCGCTTTATCCCTTGGACGATACGAAGAAGAAAAGCTCTCAAAATTTTGACAGTGATTTAGATAACTATGTATCTGTACAATGAATGAGAAAAAGAACTCTATTTATAGAGTCAAAAATAACTGAAAAGATAACTGTCTTCACAGCCTGTGCCTAGTTGAAAATCACGCAGGATTTAACATACGCAAGGTTATGAGCAGTTACTGGACGTGGCCTGTAACTGTTGGACACATGGCAATCATGCATGAGTCGTGTACAAGTTACAGGACACGTAGGCGAGAGATCAATGGCATGGCTGCCACGTACTCCAATTTGATGAAATCCACGCAGGCTCGTTGAGGACGAAATCTACGTAGACTTGGGGTCAGAAAGCTTCAAAATCTACGCAGACTTGGGGCAGGAAGCTTCAGAATCCACGCAGACTTGGGGCAAAAAGCTTCAGAATCCATGCAGACTTGGGGCAGAAAGCTTCAAAATCCACGCAGACGTGGGCAGGAAGCTTCAGAATCCACGCAGACTTGGGCAGAAAGCTTCAAAATCCACGCAGACGTGGGGCAGAAAGCTTCAGAATCCACGCAAACTTGAGACAGATAGCTCAAAATACACGCAGACTTGAGGAAGGAACATAGAAGTTCAAAATACATGCAGACTTGAGCCAGGACTGCCAGCTGTCTTAATTCGACATGCCTCGTCTGACACAAAATCTCTGACAGTGATTGCCTTGTCAGTCACATTAAATGACAATAAGCTCTTTGGGTACGCCAACTTGGTGAAGACTGAGTCTTGCTGAAAAAGATTTCAAAAATCACGCAATAGTCGGCTGTGATCTCTCGAGTTTCGTGCATACGTGGCATACGAGGAGACATTCTTCGACTGTCGTGCTGTCAGTCATAATGACACTTCTGACAAATGATGAGCTGTCTCTGGCATGATTTTTAAATATTGTCCTGATCAACTCAGCGTGACTTTTGGACTTTGTCATGATCAACTCAGCGTGACTTTTGGACTTTGTCCTGATCAACTCAGTGTGACTTTCATTTTTAAGGCCTACACCTGCCATTGGAGTTCCTTCTACGAAGAATGAGGAAAAACCTATAGGAAAAGGAAATATCTGTGAAGTTGACCGCTTATCTTTGGACCAAGCACATCATTATATGTTGCACAACACAAATGTTGTTCAACCTTATATCGAGTAAAGATGTCTATATTACTCTTTACTTAGTTTTATCTTTGGACCAAGCACATCTTTTTTTATATTTCGCTTTGTAATTAACAAAATTCTACTTATTACTTGATAGGAAGCACGAGGCTTACTTGAAAAAGCTGTACCCTCGTAGAGTGAAAAGTGCAAAATGGTTAGAAGATGAGCACAATCGCAACTTTATTAGTTGGTTACGATCAAGGGTATTGATTAATGTCACGCCCCAGAACCAGAATACTGGAGAGCGGGGGCGGACATAGCCAGCTACGTATGATGAAATAGAATCCATCTCACCATACGGTCACGGCTGTCTAGATATGTGAGGGTTTATCTACAAGCCATCAGTCTCTTAAGGTCATAAAATAGCCTATTGTCTCAATCTCAACCAACTAATAATAATTACAAGATGTCAGATCTCTAAATATACAATTGTAAGGCGTCCCAAACATTACATATCCAGATGACCATGAAGCTAGTCGTTACAAAATGTGAGGACTAGCAAGAGTTCAGTCATACATGATCAACCCCCGGGGCTTGTCAATCATGTTACAGCCCGTAGGCAGACGGTAAGTAAGTACAATCGAGCTAACACTTGCTCGTCGGCTAAACGCCTCAAAAGAATAATTTACAATATTACAGTGGGAGAACAAAAAGAAACCCACTCGATGCCCTGGTTACGCCTGGTGACCACCATCGGGCTGGAAAGCAGGTAGATCCTTTGCTGCTGCTCCGGTATCTGGCCATACAAAACCAGCTGGGTCAGACCCCAGAAAGAGCAAGTGCCACAAAGGAGGCTTCACTTAGGACTAAAATCAGCAAATCATTAGCATTCAACACGTAAGAAAACAATAAGTAACACAGATTGGGGTTCGCGTACTACCAATGCACTTGTCCCAATCAGAGAAAATAACTAAGTGAAGCATCATTGACATAAAAGAACTGGAGAATCATGCTAAATAAAACATAGCGGGACAATATATGAAGAGAAAACGAAGAAAAAACATGGTAAGTGATATATAAAAGACATTCTTGTACAGAATCAATAAAAGATAGGACATATGGAAAAGCATGCCAGGATGATATACGATGAGATAACCATGGGACAATTCAGATAGCTAGGTTACAACCCGTAAACCAAACAAGGACCGGGGTTGTAACCCTTCGTCTGAACGGAACTTGGTTTCTCTCACCATTTATCGGCAAGATGAATATAAGAAATCAGGTCAAGTAACAATCTGGAGTGACAATCATTATAGTGACAATCTGGAGTGACAATCATTATAGTGACAATCTGGAGTGACAATCTTCCAATCATTCTGGTACAATCCTGCAATCAATCAATTCTAGACAATACCATACTGGACTAGACTCCATCCATTCAATCACGGCCAATCATTGCCTACGGCTTTCTACATTAACTAACTAGGGTTGTCACAATCCTAGTTACTATCAAGATGCAATGAGATGTTCCACCAGCCACAAGCCCTGCAGCTAATCCAGGTTATCCAGGCGACTGGGATTCATTAAGCAATTATCAAGAGTTATTAGGTGTGCCCCACATGACAGTGGGCTGGAAATGTGCCCTACTCGACGGCAGGCTACAAGTCCAACAATTGTGGCCGGGATAACGGGATCGCCTGTAACTGGGGAAAATCTCTCATGACTACTGAATTATTCTAATCATTAACCTTAGTTTATTTCAATAGGTACCCCTGACCGTGGTACTCAGGAGTCCCATCCTAGACATGGTGCGAGACTGGACAAGTGGATTTAACAAGCAAGCAAGAAAGAACCACCCACGGTGTCAAGACAAGTCAAGCTAAGTTATCAGGACATGTCAAGTCAGGACTGCGCCACGACGGGCCACTATCATGTCAGGTTGGTCATGTCAGGAGTGCACCACTACGGGTCACTGTCGTGTTATACAAGTTCATTGTCATACCATGCCATGTACAATAGTCATTCCAAACATATTAAGTAAAATCAAGTTCATGACAAAAGGCGTAAGGATATAATATGGGCGTAGAATATCTAATAAAATATCAATATACAGGGCTATAGAAGAGCCAAGCTTAGAGAAATAAAACCAAATCTCCAAGAGCCAATAGATTGCGCAAGGGGTCAGGGGGTTGGATTGCGCAGGAGTCAAGTGCACCAGGGGCCAACTGCGCAGGGGTCAGATTGCGCAGAGGATGGATTGCGCAGAGGATAGATTGCGCAGGATCGGGTTGCGCAGCAATGGGTTGCGCAGCAACAGATTACGCAGAGGATGAACTGCGCAGCAATGGGTTGCGCAGAGGATGAACTGCGCAGCAATAGGTTACGCAGAGGATGGATTGCGCAGCAATGGGTTGCGACAGCACTGGACTGCGCCAGCACTGGATTGCACAGCAATAGATTGCGCCAGCACTAAAGAGCACTGGACTGGCTAGATGGACTGTGCCAGCGCTAAAGAGCACTGGACAGGCTAGATGGACTGCGCCAGCGCTAAAGAGCACTGGACAGGCTGGATTGCGCCCGGGACAGAAGATCATCTTCCCCAAAGCTGAGAGCAATGGCCATGGAATTTCAAAATTTCAAAAGACCATAACTAGGTCAAATCTCAATGAAAATCTACTTTGCAAAGGTCTAAGTTGTGTAAAATTAAATTCTCTTTAACATGGAACAATCAAAACATGAAAATGAACAAGTTTTATAGATCAAATCCACCAAAATCTGAAAATACTTCAAACCTAGATCTACAAAATTCTAAGCTCCAAATGGAGAAAACTCAAGTTCTAATGTTACTTAGAATGAGCCAATAAAGCAATTAGACAAATAAAATGTACCCCTTAAGTGATAGCAAGATGCAACTTGCCTAGAGCTTGGGTGTAGGTGGAGAGGAGGAAGAAGAAGAAAATAAAAATGAGGAGAGAGAGAGGAAGTTTGATATTTATGGTAAGGGGTGGTTCACCATGTCAAACCAAAATAAACCGAACCAAGCCAAGCCAAGTCATGTTGAACCAAGTCAAGGCCAATAACTCTCTCTCTAGCAATTTAAACCAAATGAACCATGAAATAAACCCAGCCTCACTAATCCAAAATAAACCAATGAACCATTAAAACCAATTGAACTATCCATGCCAATAAAACCAAGCCAATGCAAAATAAACCAAGATAACTAATCATGACTAAAATAAAATATGGGTCCAAAATACGCATACGCACTCTAAATACGTATCACGAATTCAGGTCATTACATCCTACCCACCTTAAAAGAATTCCGTCCTCGGAATTTAATCAAGAGGCTAGAGATGTAAGGAAAAGCTATTCTATCATAGGCAATCTATGCTACCAATCAATCATACAATCATTCATGCAAGCAAGGATTCGAAGCGTAAGGCATAAGAAAGATATTACACCTTACGAGTCAAACCAGCCGGGATGACCTGATTAAAAATCATCCTCATGCTCCCAAGTTTGACTCTCCCAAAGAGGGATGACTCTAAGCAACATGGACTAAACTGATAGTCTTGCGCTCGAGGTCTCTCTTTTTGGTCAAACATGGACACGGGCCTATCCTCATACGAAAAGTTACGGTTATTGGTACCAACCCTTTCGAATGATCTAGGATATGGCTCGGGTCCGGGATGTTCCGTCACAATCAGGATACATGAAATATGTCATGCACCCCGCATAATGACGGTAGAAAAGCAAGATGAGAGGACACATATACCTCTCGGCCGATTCTGAACCTGAGCCTGGGCTAGAGCAAACTGCCGCGGGTTCTGTTGCTCGAAAGTCTGGGCCTGAGTCGGCAATGGCCTCGGGAACGGAAACTGCTGTTGCTGGTGAACTAGAGCTGGTACTGGTGCTGGTGCTGGTCCCCTAACCGAGGGACTAGATACTATTGATGCTGAATCGACTCTGAATGGGTAGGACCCCACCCTATGGTCCGGTGCCCCACACAACAAGCATAATCCCAGCGCCTTGCGACACTCTGCTACCACGTGTCCAGGCTTCCTACAATAAGAACAGCCTACGGCGGAAGACTGCGCTTGCTTCTATTTCTGCGGAGAGTACGTCGGGGTTGAGTGCTGGTCCGACGTAACTGAGGTTGCTTGCCTCGGAGTTCCAATAGTCAAAGCCCTGGCTGCCGGGGCTGGTGCTGAAGACTGGATCACCTGGCCGTGAGACCGCTTCCGACCTCCGGTCCTGTCTACTATTCTCTGGGAGGTATACTCGTGCCTCCTCGCTGCTCGCAATACCGCATCATAGGTCTGATGCTCGAACTACTCCACTGCCAATATGATCTCTAGGTGAAGTCCCTGCTGGAACCTCTGTGCTCTGTCGAACTCGGTTGCCACCAAGGTAGGAGCAAACCGACTGAGTCTGGAAAACTCGGCCGCATAACCGTCGACCGTTCTGCCTACTTGCTTCAGATTGGTGGACCTGGTCTGCAAGTCATATCGAGCCACTGCATCATAATACTTAGTCTGGAACTTTTCGCTGAATACTGCCCAGGAGACAGGTGTTGCCAATCCTACTGCTTGTGCGGCCCACCAACTGCGGGCTAGATCCAATAACTGTAGGCGCACCACAGCCACCTTCTCGTTCTCTGGAGTCTTCGCGGCTTCAAGAATCACATCTGTATCCTGTAGCCAAGCATCGGCAGCAATGGCATCCTCGCTGCCATCGAAGAATGGAGGGTTCAGGCGCTTGAAACTGTTGACCGCACTGTTCCCTGGATGACCACCTCTGGTCAAAGCATCTGCCACTGCCTGGTGTAAGGCATCTCCTCGACGATCCTGGAAAGCTATCAAGGTCCTGATGAGACCTACCAAGGTGCCATCATCCGGCTCTGCAGGCTGAACGGGCTGAACTGGTGGTACTGGTTCTCCAAGAGGCACGGCTCGGGAGGCTGCTGCTGAGGACCGATCTTGATCTTCTTATTGTTGCTGGGCTACCGGTCGAACTTCGTCTGGCTGATCAACATGAACGATGCCACTGAAGCAATGACATCAGGGATATTAAGGAAGGACCAGGATAGATCAATGATACAAGCATGTTATCAAGTCAGAAATTCAAGAAGATATGAAGATACGAGTGGAGATCAAAGGAGAGTACAGATTGAGACATCTATCCGGTAAACCCTCACACATCTTGATTAACAAGACCTGTATGGGCCACCACTTAAACCATGTCACGCCCCAGAACCAAAATACTGGAGAGCGGGGGCGGACATAGCCAGCTACGTATGATGAAATAGAATCCATCTCACCATACGGTCACGGCTGTCTAGATATGTGAGGGTTTATCTACAAGCCATCAGTCTCTTAAGGTCATAAAATAGCCTATTGTCTCAATCTCAACCAACTAATAATAATTACAAGATGTCAGATCTCCAAATATACAATTGTAAGGCGTCCCAAACATTACATATCTAGATGACCATGAAGCTAGTCGTTATAAAATGTGAGGACTAGCAAGAGTTCAGTCATACATGATCAACCCCCGGGGCTTGTCAATCATGTTACAGCCCGTAGGCAGACGGTAAGTAAGTACAATCGAGCTAACACTTGCTCGTCGGCTAAACGCCTCAAAAGAATAATTTACAATATTACAGTGGGAGAACAAAAAGAAACCCACTCGATGCCCTGGTTACGCCTGGTGACCACCATCGGGCTGGAAAGCAGGTAGATCCTTTGCTGCTGCTCCGGTATCTGGCCATACAAAACCAGCTGGGTCAGACCCCAGAAAGAGCAAGTGCCACAAAGGAGGCTTCACTTAGGACTAAAACCAGCAAATCATTAGCATTCAACACATAAGAAAACAATAAGTAACACAGATTGGGGTTCGCGCACTACCAATGCACTTGTCCCAATCAGAGAAAATAACTAAGTGAAGCATCATTGACATAAAAGAACTGGAGAATCATGCTAAATAAAACATAGCGGGACAATATATGAAGAGAAAACGAAGAAAAAATATGGTAAGTGATATATAAAAGACATTCTTGTACAGAATCAATAAAAGATAGGACATATGGAAAAGCATGCCAGGATGATATACGATGAGATAACCATGGGACAATTCAGATAGCTAGGTTACAACCCGTAAACCAAACAAGGACCGGGGTTGTAACCCTTCGTCTGAACGGAACTTGGTTTCTCTCACCATTTATCGGCAAGATGAATATAAGAAATCAGGTCAAGTAACAATCTGGAGTGACAATCATTATAGTGACAATCATTATAGTGACAATCTGGAGTGACAATCATTATAGTGACAATCTGGAGTGACAATCTTCCAATCATTCTGGTACAATCCTGCAATCAATCAATTCTAGACAATACCATACTGGACTAGACTCCATCCATTCAATCACGGCCAATCATTGCCTACGGCTTTCTACATTAACTAACTAGGGTTGTCACAATCCTAGTTACTATCAAGATGCAATGAGATGTTCCACCAGCCACAAGCCCTGCAGCTAATCCAGGTTATCCAGGCGACTGGGATTCATTAAGCAATTATCAAGAGTTATTAGGTGTGCCCCACATGACAGTGGGCTGGAAATGTGCCCTACTCGACGGCAGGCTACAAGTCCAACAATTATGGCCGGGATAACGGGATCGCCTGTAACTGGGGAAAATCTCTCATGACTACTGAATTATTCTAATCATTAACCTTAGTTTATTTCAATAGGTACCCCTGACCGTGGTACTCAGGAGTCCCATCCTAGACATGGTGCGAGACTAGACAAGTGGATTTAACAAGCAAGCAAGAAAGAACCACCCACGGTGTCAAGACAAGTCAAGCTAAGTTATCAGGTCATGTCAAGTCAGGACTGCGCCACGACGGGCCACTATCATGTCAGGTTGGTCATGTCAGGAGTGCACCACTACGGGTCACTGTCGTGTTATGCAAGTTTATTGTCATACCATGCCATGTACAATAGTCATTCCAAACATATTAAGTAAAATCAAGTTCATGACAAAAGGCGTAAGGATATAATATGGGCGTAGAATATCTAATAAAATATCAATATACAGGGCTATAGAAGAGCCAAGCTTAGAGAAATAAAACCAAATCTCCAAGAGCCAATAGATTGCGCAAGGGGTCAGGGGGTTGGATTGCGCAGGAGTCAAGTGCACCAGGGGCCAACTGCGCAGGGGTCAGATTGCGCAGAGGATGGATTGCGCAGAGGATGGATTGCGCAGGATCGGGTTGCGCAGCAATGGGTTGCGCAGCAATGGATTGCGCAGAGGATGAACTGCACAGCAATGGGTTGCGCAGAGGATGAACTGCACAGCAATAGGTTACGCAGAGGATGGATTACGCAGCAATGGGTTGCGCCAGCACTGGACTGCGCCAGCACTGGATTGCGCAGCAATAGAGTGCGCCAGCACTAAAGAGCACTGGACTGGCTAGATGGACTGCGCCAGCGCTAAAGAGCACTGGACAGGCTAGATGGACTGCGCCAGCGCTAAAGAGCACTGGACAGGCTGGATTGCGCCCGGGACAGAAGATCATCTTCCCCAAAGCTGAGAGCAATGGCCATGGAATTTCGAAATTTCAAAAGACCATAACTAGGTCAAATCTCAATGAAAATCTACTTTGCAAAGGTCTAAGTTGTGTAAAATTAAATTCTCTTTAACATGGAACAATCAAAACATGAAAATGAACAAGTTTTATAGATCAAATCCACCAAAATCTGAAAATACTTCAAACCTAGATCAACAAAATTCCAAGCTCCAAATGGAGAAAACTCAAGTTCTAATGTTACTTAGAATGAGCCAATAAAGCTATTAGACAAATAAAATGTAGCCCTTAAGTGATAGCAAGATGCAACTTGCCTAGAGCTTGGGTGTAGGTGGAGAGGAGGAAGAAGAAGAAAATAAAAATGAGGAGAGAGAGAGGAAGTTTGATATTTATGAGAGGGGGTGGTTCACCATGTCAAACCAAAATAAACCGAACCAAGCCAAGCCAAGTCATGTTGAACCAAGTCAAGGCAAATAACTCTCTCTCTAGCAATTTAAACCAAATGAACCATGAAATAAACCCAGCCTCACTAATCTAAAATAAACCAATGAACCATTAAAACCAATTGAACTATCCATGCCAATAAAACCAAGCCAATGCAAAATAAACCAAGATAACTAATCATAACTAAAATAAAATATGGGTCCAAAATACGCATACGCACTCTAAATACGTATCACGAATTCAGGTCATTACAATTAAGCTGCTATATTTTATGTTCTTCTTAGTGAAAATAAAATATTGAACTTAGGAAAAAAATGACAGGTTGAGTCTACGCAAGAAGACCCAACTAGAATTGTCTCTAATGAATTAAAATGGATAGCTCAAGGACCTCGACATCACGTGACTAAGTTCCCAGGTTATGCAATTAATGGGTGTCACTATCAAACGAAAGATCGTGACGACGTACGAGTCAAGCAAAACAGTGGAGTGACTCTAGTGGCAAAGACTTTTCAAGTTGCTAGCACAAAGGGCAACAATCCCATTATGTCAGATATGACATTTTACAGTGTTATCAAAGAGATTTGGTTGCTTGACTATTTCTCCTTCCGGATTCTCGTCTTCAAGTGTGATTGGGTTGACAGCAAGAATGGTGTTAAGGTAGATGAACTTGGTTTTACATTGGTCGAGCTTGGTAGAGTTGGCCACAAGTCTGACTCTTTTGTTTTGCCCTCTCAAGTAAAGCAAGTATTTTATGTTCCTGATCAATTGGATGAAAATTGGTCAATCGTTTTATCGGCTCCTCAAAGGACTTATTATGATAAAGATAATGATGACGAGGGAGTCGATTATTTTGTTATAGATGAAACTTGCAATAAAGTACCGAATTTTGAGTCATTTGATGTTGTTGATGAATCACCCTCGACCTTTTTACGTAAAGATTACGAGGGAACTTAGATTGCACAATCCAAATCTTCTTGTTGAAATATTGCTACAAGTGAATTATTTAAAGAAATGTTGCTGCAATCTGAAATGTTGCTGTAAGTAAAAATTACTCTAGTGACTATATTTTAAGAACTGTTTCAAGAACTGTTTCATGGAAATCCCTCATCTTTGTTGTCTTAATATGTATTTTTTTCTCAAAACTGTAGTCTATTTTTATCTCAGAGTATATGGGAGAAACTGTAGTCTATTTTGATCTATAATTGTCTTAATATGAACTGAGTTTAGATTGAACTGAGATTCAAATTGAACATGAGAATAGAATTGATTTGAATGTTTAAACTGAGTTGACTTGAAAAACCTGAGAATGGGGCTCCATATATCAAAACTGTGGTTGGGTTTACTTTTATATTGTTAACTGATATTCTTAATCTCAGATTTTGTTACTTATATCAAACCTGAGAATGGGTGTATCTCAGATTTTTTTAGAATTATCAGATTTGATCTTCTTAATCTCAGATCTTGTTAGTTGTATCTCAGTTTTCAAGCACAATTTATGTTTCATGCTATTTCAAGCACATTTTAGCAAGATTAATATGAATATAATTATGCCATTTATTTGTTACAGGCTATAAAGCACAGTGAGGATTCCGGAGAACAAAATTGTAGCCAGAAAAAAGGTAGAGGGGCATCAAAATCCAAAAAAGTCAGCAAAATCAAAGATGATGAAGAGAGGATAAAGATCATTTATAACGATGTTGGGCAACCAATTGGGGAAGAAAAAATTAATTTGGCAACTTACTGCGGCATCATAGTAAAGTCTTTAGTAAAAATAACTTATCCAAATTGGCCTAAAGTGCCAAAATCAGTTAAAAGGAGCTTATGGACTGCTATTCAGGTAAAAATAATATGTGTTTCTAAGAATTTCAGTTTGAATGTTCCTTTGTATGCCATGTTTTTCGACATTGAATTAACTATGCAATGTTTGTTCCTGAGAATACAAGGCTGTTAATATATGCAATGTTTGTTCCTGAGAATTTCAAATGTCACACTGTTATCTCTAAACACACTGTCACTCACACTCACACACAGGACACAGGACATACTCACACACAGGAACACACTCACACACAGGACACAGGACACACAAGACACACACTCACACACAGGACACAAGACACACTCACACACATGACACACACTCACATACAGGACACACTCACACACAGGACACACAGGACAAACTCAAATGTTTGTTCTCTACTGCTACTTACTGTTACCTATACTCACACACAGGACACACATATTTTAGACTCCCAGCCTGTCACAATTCTGAGAACCCAAACCTATCTACTGCTCACTGAATTCTCTACATAACACACACACACACACATGTACAAACTGGAAACCTATCTACATACCATATATGCATTGCCTGCACATATATGCATTGCCTGCTTTTGATAATGTGTTTTTCCTGAGCTTTAGATGTTGTTAATTTGGTCTTGCATATATGCATTGCCTGCACATAGAGAGCTCAGGTCTGGACATCAAGTTCAGATAAGTGAACTAAGTTCAGACTTGAATTCACTTGTTCACTACACCATTGAATGCTTGAATTCAAGTCTGAACTTATTTAGACTGGAATGCTTTACATGTTATGCACTATGTTATGCACTCATGTATATATGCTAAATATTTATTTTCTGTTGTAGGCCAAATTTGACTTGGATCCAAATAGTCAAGCCTTTGTGTTAGCATCCATGGCTCGAAGTTGGAGGGCATTCAAAGGTCAAATCACCAAGCATTGGATTTATCCGAATGAGGGCAATCGTGAGCTTCTCAAGCACCCTCCACCAAAGTACTCGGGGATCTTGAAACAATCTGTGTAGGAGGAATTCGTCAAAAGTAGACTGTCTGCAGATTTTAAGGTTAACTTGTCAAAATTATTTTTTTATGCATAACAAGGATGACTAGGTCCCTATTATATATATCTTATTTCTTCTCTACCTTCATGTATTGTAATCATAAGAAAATAAGCAAGAAGCAAAGTGCACGAAGTGCCAAGGGCAAGTTTCCTCATCGTTTAAGCAGGAAAGAATATGCCGGTCTTAAAGAGGAGTTGGTAATGCATATTTATATCAGTTAACATGATTTACACTTGGACATATATATTATTATAACGTGGTTTTTTCTTTCAAAACAACGACGACAGTTGGGGAAACAATATATAGATGACAAAAGTTTTTTTTGGACAAAAGCACGAGTTAGTAAGGACGGTACATTTACTGACGATGGGACCAAGGACGATGGGACCAAGTACGAGTTATCAACATGCTTATATTTCTAAAACCTTGTACTTTTTATAGGAGGAATACATCAAACAAAAGGAAGATGAGAGTCTGGTGACAGAAGGAGCTTCGGATATTCTAATCTTGGCGTTGGGCACTCCCGACTATTCAGGACGTATTCGGGGTTTGGGATTAGGACCGACACCAACGACCTATTTCAAGCTTCCAAAACAGGAAATGAAAAAACAAAATGAACTACTCAAGTCCCAATTGGAAGAGGAGCGTAAACGGAGACAAGAATTGGAGATCATGCTAAAAGAATTTCAAGCCCAAGGAGCTTCACAAAGATCTGAGAAGGTTGCTTCCAATACCAAAGGAAGTGGTAATAGGAAATATATAATGTCTCGTAAGAATGAACACGAGTCTCTTGGAAACAAGAGTCCATCATTTGGTTCTAAGGTAATGCTTATTACAGTTAGTTCCATTTCGTCTAATAAGCTTTTCTTCTTCTATTTTTGTCTAATATGTTTATTCTAATATGCTTTTTTATCTTCTATCTTCTGTAAAAAGCTGAAACAGAAAAAAAAAGTTAAGCGAGCAAAAATTCATAACATATCCTACATCAGATATTGGCATGGTAAGTACATATATTCAATATATAATCTTTATTCAACAACTTAATTATGACATGTAGTAATTATATCGAGAAATAACTGTTTCTTATTTTGTTTAGGGAACCAAATGTAAGCTAGCAGTGGGCACAAAAGAAAATATTGTTGTCGAGGGAATTGTCTTTGAAGGGTGTGGACCAAATGAGAAAATTCATAATGTTGAATTAGGAGAACATAATGTTAGGGTTTCAATTATGAAAGCCCTTCAACCTACTGTGAGCCTTCCCGTGCCACTTCATAGAGAAATGGAAGTTGTTAAAGATGTAATTGTGTCTTTAGTAGCTTAGCCCAAAGAGTTTATTGTTGGTGGTCTTGAGGTAATATTATTTAATTCTAGTGTCAATATCTTTTATAAAATTGTCAAAAAAAATTCAATATGCAACAGGTAAGTACTAAACCAATTGAATCTGACAATGTTCAACCTTTGAAGGTTGCTTGCTGTGGTAGGGAGATAATTGACACTTTCGGAGAGATGGTAGAAACCATTAAGGATACCGACCCTGATCTTAAAATACCATTAGAGGAAGGACTGTTCGGAAGCTTTAATCCATCTTGTTATCCTTCTAAAATCGTTCTGCTGGAGTTATGTAGGATGCAATGGCTAGATGTGAATCCTGTTGTTGCCTACATGAGGTAAGAAATATGAAATTTATATTCTGAAATTTTGATTTAGAGATTGAACCATATTTAACTATTCTTTTTGGCTTTAGGTTTTTGCTTGATAAATTTCCAAACTCTCGGGAGCTTTTGATAATGTTCAACCCTTATGCTATGAGTAATGAATCTGGGCCTGCAATAAGCAATCTGGTTAGAGAAAGGCTCCAAGAGGCTAAAAAAACCCAAATTTGCTTCATTCTATTCATTTACAAGGAGTAAGAAGTTTTAATCAAGTAGCAAATTTTTTTTTTCCTATTCAATAACCAATGTGCTTTATTCCATCCATGTTCCTTTCAATGTAGGAAGCATTGGATTCTAATTGTTGTTGACCTCTCTACCTTTAATGTTTACTGGTTGGACTCGCTGTGTTTTAAACCGAGAGGAGATATTAAGTTGTTTTTTAATACGTGAGTGAAATTATTATTATTATTGTTAATATTTTATTACTGTTTATATTCTGATGTTAGTATATACAATTATTTTCTACTAGTGGCCTCAACACAGCATATATTGGTGGTAAAAGATCAAATAGAAGTCCTACCTGGAAATTACCCAAGGTAATCAAACTAATATATGACTTATTATAATCATGGACATTATATTCTCTCACAAATAATATCTTCATGTAGGTCCGAAACAACCTGGAGGTTATGAATGCGGATATTTTGTTATGAAATATATGCGGGATCTCATGGAAGACCCCTCTCCTACTATTGAGTCAAAGGTAAGTTGTTCATTAATTTAATTCTTAATTACTTTTCTAAAATTATACAAACTAATGTAACTATTTTTTGACTTTTTAGCTAAGAAAATTGGCTGGAAAATCAACATACACGCAGAAAGAAATAGATGATGTCCGATGCGAATTCATCGAATTTGTTGCCAATCATATGGATACATGAGGGTCAAGGTAATATTCTTAACAAGATCCCCTCCCTTTTACCTGCTCTTACTTCTAACTCTGTTCTGCGCCTGTACAAAATGTTACTGTAATTGGTCAGAACATGGTATCCCCCTTATTAATCTAACCTTTGTTCACTAAAGGTGTACTATATGGGAATTGAAGGTTATTTCTTGTAAGGTACAACAGACAAGCAGTAAAGGGATAGAAGTATCTAGAGTATGCTTGACAACAACCCAGTACCTATCCCTTTACTAGAACACCCCTCTAACACGACACACATGGTGAAACACATGCCTATATATACCTGCCATTGACACTTATACCAACTTGACACACAAAGCTGCTTATGGATGAATCACTTATACATGGCCTCCTAATCTCTTACACATGTAATTCCCAAGGCTGTGCCCCAGTTCTTCGTCTGCCTCATGTGCAGAGATCTCTGATACCCTACATGTCCAATTCAACCATTGATACTCTAAGGGTACACTAGGTTTCCTAGATTGCCTGTACCTGTCCATATGTGTATGTTGTTGACCTAAATTTGTTCCCAGGTCTTGCATACCTGTCATACTCTAACATAAAACAAATACTCACTCATTAACTGGCACTGGCTCACTGCTTGCGTAGGCCTATGGCCAAGAGCCTACAGCAGGTCAAGCTGGAGGGAGGAATGAGTCCCTTGCTGCTGCTAATATAGCCTACTGCATTGGCCTGGCCTACTTCCACTTGCCCTACCGGCAGACAATAGCCTCAGGCCTTAGCCCAACATCTGCTGCATCAGTGGCCTTAGACAACATCTGCTGCCACTTGCCTACTGCAGGTCAAGCTGGAAGGGGGGGAATGAGTCCCCTGCTGCTGCTAATGTAGCCTACTGCTTTGGCCTGGCCTGCTGCCACTTGCCCTATCTGCAGGCAATAGCCTCAGGCCTTAGCCAACATCTTTCTGATGTTATACATATATATACACAAGATGAATCTGACAGAAACTCCACACAACAGTTTCCCACAACATATGTTGAATTATGATCTTAATGTGTTACATATATATACATCATTATATCACATTTATTAAACCTTGTTTTATCTTTTGCAGGGTACATGTGTTGTGGACACAGGTCTTCATGTGACTAAGTTGTATGTTATGGTGTGGGATGTTTTCATGTGGATAGTTTTGATGTAAAGTGTACTAGCTATATTGGATA
Organism: Iris pallida; assembly: GCA_029216955.1. NCBI lineage: Eukaryota > Viridiplantae > Streptophyta > Magnoliopsida > Asparagales > Iridaceae > Iris > Iris pallida. The sequence continues at coordinate 7,068,217 of JANAVB010009200.1, read as the reverse complement.
CTCTATATATTTTTGAGAAGATGTATATATATGGCCTGAGAAATGTTGAATGATAGCTAAAGTGTACTCTATTTTGAGACAATGGAATGTACCCTATTTTGAGACAATGAAATGGAGATTAATGTTACATTTCAATGTTTTGTTGTGCATTTGGTTCAAAGTGGTTGTTTTCGAATTGAATTGAGCAGTGTTTGGAATGTATAACATACAGTATAGAGCGTTATAAATGTGATACAAATGACCAATCATAATGCTTTCAAAATGTCCTGACTTCCAACCATATTACATATTCATAACGGTTTTACAAAACTATCCATAACGCTTTGAAAATAAAATGTAGTAGAAATTGAGTCTATTAATGACGTTTTCGGACGATTTATCTATGACGCTTTGAAAAATATTTATAATACCCGATTTCATAACGCTTGGATTAAGAAAAAAAGCATCATGGTTCTTAATTAATGACGATTTTAAGCCGTCATTAAAGGGTATTTTTGTTGTAGTGCAGGCCTCTGTTGGCCTGCACTAGTCTGTCTAGTCATTCGACGGATCTTGTGTGGGAGTGTCTATATATATATATATATATATATATATATATATATATATTAGAAACTTCCTTATTTTATTGCATAAAGGCTCAAAATGCCGAAGCCTAAACAAGTATACCCCTAGGAACAAAATGTCGATGCCTATACAAGTATACCAACAAAACCTGAAAACAGGATGTTAGGAGAGAAGAGAAATCCAAAAGTCTGTCTGACCATGGGAACAGATGTTTCTGATCTTACGGCACTGCCGAAGGACCTCCCATATGATCTTGTCGGCGTTGTACTGGTGGCCCTCGTATCTCGTCTTGTTACGATTCTTCCATAAGACCCACGTGGTGGCTGCCGCTACGATCTGTTGTCCGTGGGATACGGTTGCCCAGCCAGCCAAGAGATTGTAGAAGCACTCGCCTTCCTGAGCCTGACGACATCGCTGGGACAGAACTCGCCAGACCTTGACGGGTAGTTCCCCCTGACAGAGGATGTGGTCGACGGTTTCCATCTCACGCTCTGAGCAACAATTGCATGTAGACGCTAAGCTGAACCCAATAGTGCGCAGATTATCATCAGTGGGTAGCTTCTTCTGAAATGCCCCCCAAAGAAGGATGGACCACTTCATGGGGACGCAAGTCCGCCAGAAGGCTGCAATGATCGGAGTTGGCATCCCATGACCGCGGGCCACCTGACTGGCCGAGCGCACTGAGAAGCATCCCGAAAGCTCGGCCGACCACCTCAGCTCATCTACTTCGTTATCGACCTTCAGACCTCGACGTCGGATGCAATCTTCACCCTCATCTCCGGCCCAATCACGGACCTTGCCCCAACTCTAGTCATTCCTAGAGTAGTCCTGTAACTACTCTTCCCGAAATTTTGTGATATTTTTTTATTTTTTATTTGATTAGTTTACATTTAATTATTCTATGATCATAGGAGTTGTGACTAAGCCCACAGGTGATTTATGACCATCTTGTGGTCACATGATCTCTAGATAGGGTTTATAAGCATGCTATAGCTATATTATATTTTCCTATGATTTTTAGACATTTTTAGTTATTTATTTATTAAAGATATATTTATTTTATTAACTTTCATGAATTACTAAAGGGTCATTTGGGACTATTTTGAGACAAGTTATTTTTATTTAGATTATAGGCACTTAGAAATATTTTCTAAATTTTTTTAGAATTTTTCTGGATTTTTCTGCAATTTATTTTGATTTATTTGGACTTAAAATGATTTTAAATGATTTTCTGAATTAAAATAATTAATTATCCAAAAATTCACCCAGGGGGGCCCACCTGTCGTCGCCCAGGCTGAACCGCCTCTCTCTCTCCTATATATATATTGTTATATTCGAAACCCTAATTAAATTTCAGCCACATTTTTGAGAGAGAGTTCCAGTAGAGATCTCGACTTCCCGAGACGGTTGCCGTCAACTCTGACGTGATTTTAGCGTGCCATTTTTTTATTGGATTCGTCTCGAGGTAAATTTCTGAATATATAATTTATTTTTGTGTATATTGTTCCAAAATTTCAGGAAAATTCGTAGAGTGTCGGTTGTCCGAAACTTGACACGTTTCGGTGCTATCGAGATTTCGGGAGAAATAAAAATCAAAATCATGAACCGTTTAAAGTTTCGGAAAGCTACACAGAGCTCTACAACATATATTTTTTCTACAAATTAGTTCATTCATCTAGTATTTTAGTTATTCTATTGAACTCAAAATTGATCGGTTGATCACCGTTTTGGTCGCGATTAGCCATAACGGCTATATCTTTTGACCAAAGCATGATTTTGTGGCACGATTGATTCCAGCGCACTCGTGGCACTAAAATCTACCAAGGTACACTATCAAAATCTAGAGTTCACAGCATTTGACTAAATAGTCAACGACACGCCTCGATTTGCGTGCCATGGTTCCCAAAACTGGAAACACGACTATTGATGGCCAAACTTGCATGTTTAGATTATATTCAGATTATTATTAGGTTAAATTAGGTTTTTAAGTGAATTATTCTTGAATTAATTATTATTAGGTTAGTAACCCAACTAGCCACTATTCTATGAATTTAGAACTAGAACATTAGAATTGATTTATAGTTTTCGTGCACGGTTCATGGTGCGATATGTGTTATAGGTTGACAGCTCCTAGATCGGCATCCCCTGATCCTCGACTTGTGACTACGGTTTGTGCAAGGACCACAGGCAAGATACCTTGCCTCCCTCTATAGTTTAATTCCATGTTTATAGTTTTCATGTTATTATTGTATTATCATTAGATACTCTATTTGTTATAGATTTTATATGATTTATTAGCTTTCTAGTTGACTTGATTTATCTAGTTTCTACAAACCGTATTCACCAGTTTATGGTCTTGCTTGACTTGACAGTGTAGTTATACTGGACTTGACTGTGTCTTGACTGAGTCGTACCTTGTCTCACCAGTACCTTGCTTGAGTCGTGTCATAGAACGAGTATGTGTAATTGAACTGCTAATCCTTGTCAGTGTTTCCTTGGCACCAGAGAGTCCACTCGGGATGAGGGTGTTTTTCTTGATCTATTTACATCCGTGAGTCCACACTCGGGATGTGGATGTCGATTATTTGCACCAGAGAGTCCACACTTGGGACGAGGGTGTTGACTTGACTTGCACCAGAGAGTCCACTCGGGATGAGGGTGTTTACATCAGAGAGTCCACACTCGCGTCGAGGATGTTATACTTGCACCAGAGAGTCCACATTCGGGGCGAATGTGCCTTACCGTGAACTAACCAGAGAGTCCACACTCGGGACGAGGGTTAGTACTAACTAAAGAGTCCACACTCAGGATGAGGGTTAGTGATTAGTTCAAACCTGCGAGTCCACTCGGGGCGAGGGTTTGGTATTCCATTGATATCGTGTTTGCTTGTTCATCCAGCAGTTCAGTTACGTGTAGTTGCTCAAGTATTCGTGTTCAAGGTTACCTGTCAGTAGCCACTTGTCATTAGTCACTTGTTAGCAGTTTGGTCGTAGTCTCTTGTCATGTTAAGTGTCATTCCTTGTTATATCATGTTTATATATTATCATGCATGATTAAACTGCTAGATATGCATGTTTATATGTATCTTGCTATGTCCTCTGAGGACCTGATGATCTCTTCAGGTTTAGCGACTGCATGGAGTTAGTTAGTAGAGGAGGATGGTAGAGGATTACGATGTATGATACAGGTATTAGTCAATGATTTTATATTGTTATCCTTTCGTACTTTACATTCCTTATCATGAGTTATCCTGCTTATTGATTCAGTTTAGAGACACTTGTTATTTTTATTGGAGTCTAATCGAACATATATTCTAGTGGGCTACAAACTATGACCCATAGTGTCCATTCATGTTTATATACTCATTGTGGATTGAGATAGAGATTTACTTCACCATGATTAGGCCTTGACAGTATTTACGTATTCGAGTTGGGCTGGAGTCCGCTCGATACGTAGCTGGCTTGCTTACGAGCTCGCGTCCGAAAAGCCGGTGCGGGTCGGGACAAATTTTTTTGGTGGCCCATGCAGGTCAGAGCATATCGTATCGATTACATAACTGTACTGATACGAGCCTGAGACTATGACTAAACCCTTAGAAAACTCAATCCACTCTGCCTTAAAAGTTCTCCTAGAAATTCTCTACGTCCTTGAAAACACCATATTTACTCTCGAATATACTTTTTTGCTTTCCATACTATTGATTCTCGTCCCTTCCTATTTCGGGTTGACGAATGATCGTGCTGTCTAAAATTCACCAGAGATTCTTAAGTTATAGTATAATATTGCTTGATTTTGAATATTTGGTAGTTTGGTAGATATGTGGGGATATAGATGCTATATGTCTTAGATATCTAAGGATAATGACTCTTGCAACTTGATGGAAGGTTATAAAGTTTTAGTGATATACCCTTGAGGGAGTAGCGTGACCAAAGGTGGGTGAGAGTCCTCGAGGGTTCATAATTACAAATGGCTAGGAGAAGGATATAAATTATTTTGAGAAGATTAAGGTAGTAATAGACTTTGAATTTTAAGGGATAGTTATGAATTAGAATTTCGAGGACGAAATTATTTTTAAGGTGGGTAGATTTGTAACTCCTCTTCCCAAAATTTTGTGATATTTTTTTTATTTTTTATTTGATTAGTTTACATTTAATTTTTCTATGATCATAGGAGTTGTGACTAAGCCCACAGGTGATTTATGACTATCTTGTGGTCACATGATCTCTAGATAGGGTTTATAAGCATGCTATAGCTATATTATATTTTCTTATGATTTTTAGACATTTTTAGATATTTATTTATTAAAGATATATTTATTTTATTGACTTTCATGAATTACTAAAAGGTCATTTGGGAATATTTTGAGACAAATTATTTTTATTTAGATTCTAGACACTTAGAAATATTTTATAGAATTTTTTTAAATTTTTTAGATTTTTCTGCAATTTATTTTAATTTATTTGGACTTAAAATAATTTTTAAATGATTTTCTGAATTAAAATAATTAATTATCCATAAATTCACCCTGGGGGGCCCACATGTCAGCGCCCGGGCTGAACCGCCTCTCTCTCGCTCTCCTATATATATATTATTATATTCGAAACCCTAATTAAATTTTAGCCGCCTTTTTGAGAGATAGTTCTAGTAGAGATCTCGACTTCCCGAGACGATTGCCGTCAACTTCGACGTGATTTTAGTGTGTCATTTTTTGATTAGATTTGTCTCGAGGTAACTTTCTGAATATATAATTTATTTTCGTATATATTGTTCCTAAATTTCTGGAAAATTCGTAGAGTGTCGGTTGTCTGAAACTTGACACGTTTCGGTGTTTTCAAGATTTCGGTAGAACCAGAAATCGAAATCACGAACCGTTTGAAGTTTCGGAAAGCTAACACAGAGCACTACGACATATTTTTTCCATAAATTATTTCGTTCATCTAGTATTTTAGTTATTCTATTGAACTCAAAATTGATCGGTTGATCACCGTTTTGGTCACGATTAGCCATAACGGCGATATCTTTTGACCAAAGCGTGATTTTGTGGCACGATTGATTCCATCGCACTCTTGGCGCTGAAATCTACCAAGGTGCACTATCAAAATCTAGACTTCACAGCATTTGACTAAATAGTCAACGGTACGCCTCGATTTGCGTGTCATGGTTCCCAAAATTGGAAACACGACTTTTGGTGGCCAAACTTGCATGTTTAGATTATATTCAGATTATTATTAGGTTAAATTAGGTTTTTAAGTGAATTATTCTAGAATTAATTATTATTAGATTAGTAACCCAACTAGCCACTATTCCATGAATTTAGAACTAGAACATTAGAATTGATTTATAGTTTTCGTGCACGGTTCATGGCGCGATATGTGTTATAGGTTGATAGCTCCTAGATCGGCATCCCCTCATCCTCGAATTGTGACAACGGTTTGTGCAAGGACCACAGGCAAGATACCTTGCCTCCCTCTACAGTTTAATTCCATGTTTATAGTTTTCATGTTATTATTGAATTATCATTAGATACTCTATTTGTTATAGATTTTATATGATTTTTTAGCTTTCTAGTTGACTTGATTTATCTAGTTTCTACATACCACATTCACCAGTTTATGGTCTTGCTTGACTTGACAGTGTAATTATACTAGACTTGACTGTGTCTTGACTGAGTCATATCTTGTCTCACCAGTACCTTGCTTGAGTCATGTCACAGAACGAGTATGTATAATTGAACTGCTAATCCTTGTTAGTGTTTCCTAGGCACCAGAGAGTCCACTCGGGACGAGTGTGTTTTTCTTGATCTGTTTACATCCGTGAGTCCACACTCGGGACGAGGATGTCGATTATTTGCATCAGAGTGTCCACACTCGTGACGAGGGTGTTGACTTGACTTGCACTAGAGAGTCCACTCGGGATGAGGGTGTTTACATCAGAGAGTCCACACTCGGGACGAGGATGTTAGAATTGCACCAGAGAGTCCACACTCGGGATGAGGGTACCTTGTCGTAAACTAACCAGAGAGTCCACACTCGGGACGAGGGTTAGTACTAACCAGAGAGTCCACACTCGGGACGAGGGTTAGTGATTAGTTCATATCTGCGAGTCCCCTCAGGGCGAGGGTTTGGTATTCCATTGATATTGTGTTCGCTTGTTCATCCAGCAGTTCAGTTATGTATAGTTGTTCTAGTATTCGTGTTCAAGGTCACCTGTCAGTAGCCACTTGTCGTTAGTCACTTGTTAGTAGTTTGGTCGTAGTCACTTGTCATGTTAAGTGTCATTCCTTGTTATATCATGTTTATATATTATCATGCATGATTAAACTGCTAGATAGGCATGTTTATATGTACCTTGCTATGTCCTCTGAGGACCTGATGATCTCTTCAGGTTTAGCGACTGTATGGAGTTAGTTAGGAGAGCGGGATGGTAAAGGATTGCAATGTATGATACAGGTATTAGTCAGTGATTTTATATTGTTATCCTTTCATGCTTTAAATTTCTTATCATGAGTTATCCTGCTTATTGATTCAGTTTAGAGACTCTTGTTATTTTCCTTGGAGTCTCATTGAACATATATGCTAGTGGGCTGCAGACCACGACCCATAGTGTCTATTCATGTTTATATACTCATTGTGGATTGAGATAGAGATTTACTTCACCATGATTAGGCCTTGACAGCGTTTACGTATTCAAGTTGGGCTGGATTCTGCTCGCTACGTAGCTGGCTTGCTCACGAGCTCGCATCCGAAAAAACGGGTGCTGGTCGTGATAAGTCCAACAATTCCTTGACCTTGCTGTTCTCCCAGGCCGTCGGAAGGCTGGGGAGCAAGGAATCTCCAGCCCAACGTTCAAGGAAGGTCGAGGATTCTCCATCGCCCAAATGAAGGCGGATCATTGGTTCGACGATAGTACGCCCGATGAGGATACGTCGCCACGCCGCAGAGGATCTACTGCTGGGGATGGTCTGTGATGGGTGAATGTGCTTAAAGTATCAGGCCTTCATAAATCTTGTCTATAAATTCTGATTCGTTCGACGCTTCCACCACAGCTTCATTGAGAAGGCATCCACAATGTGAGAAAGTTTTATGAAGCCCATGCCCCCTTCCTCAGTGGGTCTAACCATAGATTCCCAACTAGCCCAATGATGCTTGACATGGCCTCCACTGTGCCCCCAAAAGAAGTCGCTAAAGATGCTTTCAACCAAAGAGAGTACCTTTTTAGGAGAGGAGCACGCTGCCAGGGTATATATGGGTATGGATGTGAGAACATGTTTGATGAGGATCATCTTACTGCCTGGGGATAAGGTTGTGTTGTGCCATCCCTCCAGTTTTCTCCTGATTTTGTTAATCAGCTCATCAAAAATCCCGGCTTTAGATTTACCGTACACGATGGACATCCGAGATATTGGAACGGAGGGTGCTTAATGGAGAAAGAAGTGATACTGGAGATGATAGCCGCGTTCTCTCTCTTGATGTTGTGGTGGGCGTAGATGACGCTCTTAGCGGGATTGACCTTCTGACCAAAGAAGGAGGAGTATCTCTGGAGGGTGTTGTGGACCACCTCCACCGACCCGACATCTCCGGATGTGAAAATGAGGATATCGTCCGCATATGCCAGGTGGGTGATGATCGGGCATCCGCTGGCAGTATGGAAGTGCTGGAAGTTCGGGGTGTGAACCATTTTGTTCAGATTTCTGTTCAATGCTTCCGCCATAATGATAAAGATGGTGGACGATAAGGGGTTTCCTTGCCTGATGCCACGACTCGATTTGAAGAATCCGTCGACTTGTCCGTTGACCATCGTAGAAAACCAGGAGTTGTTGATCGGTCTCTAGACGATATTGTTCTAGGTTTTCGAGAATCCAAAGGCCCTGAAAACCCAGATCATGAATTGCCAATCCAGCTGGTCATAAGCTTTCTCTATGTCCAATTTGATCACGATGTTGCCACCTCTAGCAGGAATTTTCATGCAGGTGATTAACTCTTGAGCAACCATGATGTTATCTTAGATGTTTCTACCTTGGACGAAGCCACTATGCTCCTCAGAAATGATCTTAGGAAGCAGGTCTGACATACGGGAGGCGATGATCTTGGAGATGATCTTGTTGGTGAAGGTGCACACACTAATGGGGCAGAAGTCACGAAAGTCTCTGGGTTATCATTTCTTGGGATGAGGATCAGGTTGGCGGAATAGATGGCTCTGGGTAAGTAGCTCCCTGAAAAAGGCAGTTACCGCTTCATGGATGTCTTTCTTGATTATATCCCAGCATTCTTGGGAAAAAACCCCCGAAAATTCATCTGGTCCTGGCACACTGTGTGCATCAAGGGCCCAGACCGCGTCTTTCACCTCCTGCTCGGACGGAGGAAGGTCCAGCTGGATGTTATCGTTGTCGTAATTGAGGTGAAGGATCTCAGCCAGGAAGTTATTATCTCTGTAGACCCTTTCTTTGGTGAACAGCTGAGAGTAGAACTTCTCTGCAGCTACTTGGATTCTCCGTTGGTTACTAATGATGTTACCAGATTCGTCGGCAATCGGATGGAGGTTGAGTTTCTGTCTGCGACCATTGGCACGGGCGTAGAAGTAGGCTGTATTTTTGTCCCCCTCGTTGTCCCATTTAAGCCTCGCCTTCTTTTTCCAAAAGTCTGTTTCTACTTTCAGCCAGAATTTGAGAATAGCTTTGGTGAGGTTAAGAGCTTTCCTGGCTGCAGACGATCGGTCTGTTGTCAATAGGGCCTCGGTACGAGTGACATCATCTTCTGCGACGCGGACGGCCTAAAAAATATCCCCGTATGCCTGTTTGCTCCTAGCCGAAAGGGCTTTCTTTGTCACCTTAAGCTTGTTGACTACCACGATGAGCGGGTCGGCGAAACCCATGCTTTTCTAGGCTTTCCTAACAACGTGCTTGAATTGGGGGTGCTCGCTCCAGAAGTCAAGAAACTGGAAGTTCTTTTTATTTATATTAGAGGTGCTTTTAATTTCAACCATCATGGGAGCATTGTCAGATTCGGTGGTATTGAGGTGAGATAGATTGGAGATGATCCCCATCCTATGCCAGAAGGTGTTCGTGAGGGCCCTATCGAGACGGATGTATTGTCGACGGTCACCTTCCTACATGTTGCACCAGGTAAATGCATTGCCTGTGAACTAGAGCGGATAGAGGTTGGCATTGAAAATGAAGTTGTTGAAATCTTGCATGACCGTATGGGGAGTAGGGCGGCCGCCAGATTTCTCCTCTCTACAGGTGATAGCATTGAAGTCCCCTATACAAAGCCACGGTAGGTTAATGTGGTTAAGGTGGATATCGAGGAGGTCATTCCAGAGCTGTTTGCGTTCGGCAAAGTCGCAGCTACCATGAACCGCAGACAGAATTGAGTGCCTGGGGAGAAAAGGGTGCTCCATCCAGCATGAAAGAGCCTGCCTAGAGTCCTGGATAACTCTGATCTTGACGTTCGTCGAGTAGAGGATCCAAATGTCGTTGCTGCCAGCAATGGTCGTATTGAATCCTAATTGCAGCTGGATGGTTTTGATTTCCTTGGAGGGATCTTGGGTTCAATGACGATCAAGATGTCAACCTTGTGTAGGTTTTTGAGACTAGTAAGACGCCTCATGGTGGGTTTGTTAGCCAGGCCTCGAACATTCCAGGATAGGATGTTAAGCATTAGTGCTGTTGGTGGGGGTGTTTTTTGTTCGCTTAGCTGCGGATATGGTGCGCATGGTCGACGACTCAGTGGCTTCTATTTTATCAGATTTTTTTGTATTGATGGATGCCATCGCTACTAAGGAGTTGTTAAGGGTTGGTTCCTCGACTGTGATGGGGGGATGTCCTCTGTGGGTTGTAGCCTTTCTCTGACAAAATCTAGGATGGCCTCTTCTGGGGGGATAATGAGGGTGTCTTCTGCGCGTTCGAATAGTTATCCTGCAGACTGGAGGGAAAAGCCTACGACTATGACCTGTTGTCCTCTAAGAACCTATTCTGGTCCCAGGATGGCTGATCGCTAGCTTGATTGGGGCAGTTAGGGAGTCTAGGAGGGATTCCGCAACAACATCCGTGGGCGTATCTCTGGGTGACATCCTCACTGAGTTCGGTCCAAGGGGCTCGTTAGAGTCTCTACGGACAAAAAGCTCCTGAGAGGGGTCAATGGCTTTTGGGTCAAGGATATTGAACTGATTGGAGAGGGGGAGGGATGAGGGGGAACCATGAACCGATGTTATGCTAGGGGAGGCGACCGTGACCGGCGTGCCTTCACATTCGTCGAATCTGACGTGGTTGTTTGGTAGGAGAAGCAGGGAAATATTGTGCTGTGGTTGTTGAGTCCTGCTGACTCTAACATGGGCGTCTTTCCAGACAGTTTTCCTCTTGAGCTCTGGTGAAGGTGAAAATAGTGTTATGCTAGGTGCCCTCACAAATGTCAGTATTTGTAGAAAATGATGTGGTTATCGTAGACTATTTGCTGGGTGTGCGTCTGGTTGCCTAGCTCAAGGAGGATGTGATTGGGGGGCTCATTGGTGAGGTCAAGTTCCACACAGATTTTAGCATAGTGGGCTTTAGTAAGATTGATTGTTTCCTCTGCTGTGGCCACATACGTCCCAAAAGAGTTGGCGATCCGTTTAAGGGCCGCTGGAACGAAGCATATGAGGGACAGGTTGGGAAGGGTCACCCAGGCCGCAACCGTCGCTGAGTCTTCTTTGGTGTTAAAGCCCGCCGACCACCTGATAATCTTCATCTGGTGGGAGTCAACCCTACAGGTGCCCTTGGACCACATGGTCCTGTGGTCAAGCTCGGAGGAGAGGTGCAACAAAATATACCTGGGATCATAGGGTGCAATCCTGTATTCTAGGAAAGTCGCCAGTTGGCAATAACCTCCTTAACCCGGTCAAGTTTTGGGCAGCCGGAAGAAAATTTGAGGACGAAGGTATGGGGAAAGGAGGTAGAAAGGGAGGACAGTTACTGCTCTAAGAATGGGACCTTAGGCACCGGAGATTCTGTAGGGTACACAATATCAGGAAGCGGGACGTCGAGGAATAAGAAGCCCTTCTTGGCTGCACTGTCAGGGCGAAGCTTGTCGGCATAAGAAGGCATCGGGACACCAGACGAAGAGGGGATATCTAGGGCACCGCCGCTGGGGGCACGACAGAGGAGGTCAGGGAGGGCGGAGCAACAGTCAGCCTTAAAGCCGCGACCGGGCGGGGGCTCCGGGGCCGTTGAGGAGGGGAGAGAGCGGGAGGAGGAGGACGGGACGGAGGGAAGGTGGAACTCGCCAACAAGGAGGGAGGCCCACACAGGGGACCGGGTCCCGCAGACTGGACCCAAAGACAAGAAGGTCCGTCGGGAGCTCGCGACTAGAAGCACATGACGATCCCTGAATGGGGGGACGAGCGGAAGCATAGCCGGTCGACGAGGCAACGGGGCCTGCGCCAGCTGGGACGTCCTCAAAGCTCGAAGGAAGGGCGATCACGGGGGGATAGAATAGCGTCCGAGGGGCCAGCATGCGACGACTGGACGGAAAAAGCACCTGCGGTGAAAGGGGGCCAAGCAGCCGAAGAGACGGCTGGACACCCATCAAGGAAAGGCGATGGAAGCCCCGAAAAGGTGCCCGGCTCTGGAGGAGGGGGCCATGCGCCCACGGCAGAAGGAAGGGGCCATGCGCCCACAACGAAAAGGGCCCCTTTGCCTAAAGCTCGGTGGATGGGCCATACGCCCGCAGCCGAAGGAAGGGGGCATGCGCCCGAGGCCGCTGGAAGGGGTCATGCGCCCAACAGGGTATGGCGACATACGCCAGCCTAGTGAAGGGGCCATGCACCCATGGGAGAGATGGGCCATGCGCCCAAAGCAGCTTAGCCAACAAGGTAGGGGAGGTGCTCTGCGCCCAAGGGGATGGGGCAGCACGTAGAGATCCTCCACCGTAGAGCGTATGGCTCGAGGCGAGGACCTTGGGCGGGAATTCAAAAATTGAAATCAGTAGGCAGAAAACCAATGAGCTCGAGAGCGACTCATGCGCGGATGTCGGAGCGCATATGCCGTTCCAGTTCCACGAGGGATGGGGGGTGGAGGAGATGGAGACTCCGGCGGAGGCGGAGAAGGAGACTCCGGCAGGGTCGGAGAGCACCAGACTGCGCTAGGCAGGTAGGGGAAGGGGGGCTGCCGGAGGATGGGACGACGAGGGGTGGGGGGTGGTGGGGGTGGACGAAGGAGGAGGTGGAAGGGGATAAGGGAGGGTGGGAGAGGTGAATGATTGGCGCTGGAGGGTGAGGGTGAGGGTGAGCGGAGTCGGGGTGGCCGGATGACCGCGAGGGAGGCGAAAGGAAGGACAGCCCGGAGAATGCAAGTAGGACGGGTGGGAGGGCCATGGGGTCTAAGGAGGGGAAGGGGAGGAGGGGTAGGGGAGGAGGGGAAGAAGGGGAAGGGGGAAGAGCGCCGGCGGACATCGGCTAGAACTCGGGAGGGAGCTCCCGCAGGGGAGAGCTCAATAGAAACATCTATATATCTTACTATAGTATATATATATATATATTTTTTTTTTCTTACTATAATATATATATATATATATATATATATATATATATATATATATATATATATATATATATATAAAAGAAAAAGAAAGTATATTTATGTGTGAATTAGTGAAGGGAGTAGCAGGGCCTTTTGGCCTACAAGTTTTATAAGGGGAGGATAGCAGTATATTAGAAATAATATGGAGTGTATTAGTGAAGGAAAGAGGGGTTGGTTTGTGAGTGTTGTATAGGCAAGTCAGATGTGAAGGTGAGTTATGTCTAGAGTATATATATATATATATATATATATATTTATATATATATATATATATATATATATATATATATATATATATATTTTATATATATATATATATATATTGGATGTACAGATGTGAAGGTGTGAAGGTGAGTTATATATATATATATATATATATATATATATATATATATATATATATATATATATATATATATATATATATATAGGTCAGCGAAAAAAATAAAAAAAATAGGTCAACCTCTATGAGATAGAGTATATATAGATTGTATCATAGTATCAGATTCTTAAATATTAATATCTTGCTCAGATTTTAACATTTATGTTCAGTCTAGTAAGTAGGAGTATAGGATTTTGGGGCTTGTACGTAAGTGGACTATTTACGTTGGCACCATGTTGCAGCCATGTAAGTTTTAGCTCAAATATTGGATGTACAGACCCTTCCTTGAGTTCACTCCCCAGTTAGTTAATATGGCACCCATGTTGATTCCATGCACCTGTCCTTTAAGTTATATATTGATGCCTGTATATAGAAGTTTAGGTCAGTCCATATTGGTTGGGGGAGGGGTCATTTTAGAGTTTTAGTCCACATATGAATTAGTGATTAGTCCCCATCTTTTTGAGCTCTTCCCTACTTGTTAGTTCAGTCCCTTATGATGTATTGGACCCAAACTAATCTATCATCCACTGCTCATAGCTCAGTCCCCATGTTACCTAAGTAGCAATCATGTGGAGAAGAAATTAGCATTAGTTTCAGTTGGTTTCTACAGGAATGGGATTTATAGGTTGTCTCTCTCTATATATATAGATATATGTTTGTATGTGTGAGTGTGTCAAGGGATCAAGTTTAGTTATACAATTACAGTAGCATAGACAGTAGTGAGATAGAGTAGTGACTGTGCCTTGAGGCTATGTGTGTGTAGTAAGGAGATGAGTAGGATGTTGTGGTTAGATATGTATATAATATTATAGTTAATTAGCTAGTACTTTTGGATATAAGGTATATGTATAGGCATGAGGGTGGTACATGTAGGCTATAGGCTTTTGGAGTATATTAATATATCATGATAGGGTATTCATATAGATATCCAGGTGCAATAGGACATAGGGTTATAGGTGTGTTATAGAAATAAGTAAGTGATTAAGAGTGTGGGTATATAGGTAAATGAGTAAGGATAAGGTATAAAATAAATAGCAAGGTATTGGATATTATATATATATAAAATAGGATAAGGTAATGTCATAAGAATAGAGTAGATACCTAGTATCGTCTAGTAAAGGTTAGATTACCTTAGTATGGCAAGGTATTGACCAAGTTTGACCAAGTGTGACTTTTGACCTAGAAAAGGCCTAGAAGCATGTAGTTAACTCATTTAGATTCATTGTTTACTCTAGAACATCAAATAACTTTATATATCTAAATATAGGTTTGTTTGACACCACTTTGGGCATAGATCCTTATTCATTTCTCTAGACGACAGGCGAGTACATTCTCTGATTGTTTTCATTTACTTGATGATTATTATGATTTAGCTTCTAGTGTAGTTCTATTTGATTCTCTGTCACAACATGGATTGGTATTCTTGATTCATTCATTTGCGACACATGTATTTAACTCGTCTAGCCCCTACTACTGGAACTACTCACTGGAACTACCAACTTGAAACACCCACAAGTACCACTTTCTGGCTAGACTCGTACTATATTTATGTGTCGGGATATAGATTCACTTGTACTTGTCAGTACTAAAAAAATACATGAGTAGACATGTTTACATTCGTAATCATGCAAGAATCACCCCTACTAGAAAGATAGTCGTCGTTGCTACGCCAAGCATGGGATATGCCGTATTCACTACAAGTCTAATACAAGAACCACCCCTACTAAAAAGATAGCCATCGCCGCTAGGCCATGTGTGCGATGGGTCGTATTAACTACAAGTCTAATTGTTACAGATAGTCGTCGCACACATGCCAAGCGTGCGATGTGTTGTATTTACCCACTAGTCGTTTACATGTCGAACTCGGTATTTCAAAACACACGGATTAGTGTCTTGTATTAGATTTACATTATCTCATGTTATACTGATTGGACTCATATCATATTGTTCTAGTTTAGTTATCTCTATTTAAAGTCTTCATTTCCATGCTCTCATGTTTTACTATTTTTACTTTCCTTATTCTAACTGTTGATCTATTTCAATTTATGTCTCAAAATTTCTATGTTCATCATGTATTACTGTCTATAACTGCTTTATAGTCCTTGTTATTTATTTGGAACTACTGGAGGAGACGTGCTCGTTCCATACTGATTGGATATATTTTTTAGATGATTGTCCAGAGGATACGTGTCCTACCTACTATGGATCCGATGAGGGGATAGCTACCTTGGGTCCAGATTCTCAGGAGTGACCGAGAGACCTAGTTTTAGTTGGCTTGTTTTAGATTCTCTGTTTGAACTTGACTTGTAATAATTGGATATTTTGAGATTGTATTTGAGATTTGATTTGGATATTATTTAGTTGTTGTTGTTGAGTCATTATAGTTATTAGACTTTTTTGAAATCATATCGTGCTTTAGACTGTGACTGAGTATAGGATACGAGAAGTGGGTACATCCAGCCTACGCCGCAGTGTCAGCGGTAGAATGCTGTTCTAGGTCACAATTAAATTTAAATACAATATGATATACTCTCCGTACGGAGGACAATCACAGCAGGATACAACTCAATCACCAAAACTAGAAGTGCCACGATAAGATAACTATGAATCCACAAAAGAAGTACAATAGAGAGAAATAAATCTCGGTGTTATCAACACCAACTCAAACAAGCGTAAAATAAATACAACTCAAGACAACCGAAAATAAATAAGAAAAACTCTAGCCATCTACTCCAACCTCTATTGTCTCTTCTAGGCTAGCAGGTAACCTCCAAGCCATCTGTAAAATTTATCAACAGGTCCAGTCAGGACGGGAGCGAGCGCAATACATCTCACGCAAATCATAACAGGTTAAGAAATATAAACATGCTAGAGAGTAAGATACATGAAACTGAAAGAACAACATGGTATAAAAGAGAGAACTATAAGTAAATAGCTACTATAAATAGAGAACTATCAGTGACTAGTGAATCAGAGTACAAGGTAAACATGTGACAGCTGGAGGTGATTCATGGCTATACTAAAGAGTTGATTCATGACTACACTACTTTGGAATCATTCACATGTTTAGTTCTACTCCCCCTTTTCCCCAATCAATATACAAGGATCCATTCAAGTTACGTTAAGATTCATGACTACGCAACTGACTCATAATGAGTGATTCATGAATAGATTCGCGAAGGCTCTGTGATTCATGAGAGTACATGAGTCACTAGCAGATTCATGATAGATTCATGATAGTAGAACATTGAGATACATGATGTAAGTGAAATACATATGACATGAGTATCCGATGCTCCCGAGAGGTATAACATCTCATGAAGGGATACATATAGTACCAATCCGTGTTACCAACGTGACAGCATCAAGTAAAGTAATCTAGAGCAAAAATATAATCCTAAGCAAGTTATGAAATGATCAGAGAATGTACTCGCCTCGATTTGGTTGGAGTCGACGTGCGTGACACGAACGTGTCGACACGAGGTACGTACAATACTATGCTCCATAAGATAGTCCCAAAAGATAGCACGGACAGTCCTAATGAGTCCAGAATACTCCAAATAGCCTGGTTTAGTATATAAAAGTCTAAAATCAGAGTTTGGTACGATAATCGGATTAAGAAAGGGAAAACGACTATAATAATCGTGATTAAGATAAAAAGAAAATTGATCGAGGAATTAAGTAAAGTTATAGCTAACAATGTTGAACGCAAAATAATATTTAGAAAGTATTAATATCAACTTAGAGGCTTCAGGCTAAATTTTAACTTGTAATATTAAGCCCATAACCAACTGATTTAATTAAACAATATCTAAGCCAAAAACCCATTTCAAACACAAAGGAAATTCTAGTGGCCATTAGGCCAATTTAGTTTAAAAGAAAGCCCTTTTTAAAATCATTTAGTACTAAAACCCTAATTTTTTTTTCAATTACAATTTTTAGGTCAAAGCTCATTAGTAAAGTCTAGAAATATTGCTATATATCTTATGAAATTTCCAAAATAATTATTGGTATTTAAATAACAATAATCACAAAAACAAATAATAATAGTAATAATAGAAGGCATATATATAATGAAAGCATATATCAAAATATATACATATTTTATTTCAACATTTCTTTTGAAATCATTTACCATATATATAACTAAAGTTTTAGATTTAAATTTTAGCCAAAGCAATAACACGATCGGTCCAGAATAAAGTTATTCTAACCTAAGTTATATTTTAAATAATTAGAAAAAAATATAGATACATTTTAGGCCAGCCCACATCTATGATAATAATAATAATAATAAGTAATAAGTATAAGTAATAAGTATAAGTGAATTATAACTCATCCCAAATTAATATTGTAAGAGTTTGGGGGGGGGGTCTGAACAGAGGCTCTAAATCTAAAATTCGAAGGGGGTGAATACTCATCTTCTGCTCTGCTTAACAAATTCCCAATAGATAGGAGGGGGAGATGAGCTGCTGAGCACAAATCGAGCTAAACCTCCAATATATGAAGGGGGAGAGAAGCTGCTCAACAACTAATTGTGAGAGAGGCAGACGAAGGGAAAGGGTGCTTACAGGCGACGGGGGTCTCGACGGCTCTGATGGAGCGGTCGACGGAGCGAAGCGAGGCTCGCCAGGGAAGCTCACCGAAGAGGGTGGCTGTCTTGGCTGCGGGGGATGCGTAGATCGGGCGGAGAGCTAGCCACAACCGAGGAGGCGACAGCGACAAGGCTGGGTTCGGATCCGCATAGGAGGATCGGTAGTAGAAACTCTGGAAGAGCGACGCTCAGGTTCTTCTCTCTCACTTTCTCTCTCTGCTGTGTTTTAATAGGGTTGGCTAGGGTCGACGGATCGGGAGACGGTGGCCGTCGGCATTGGCAGGTGGTATTGGTGTTTGTGGTGGTGCTAGTGTTTGTGACAATAATGGGGTTTGGCCGGAGCGAAAGCCGGTGGTGGTGATGGTTGGGAGGAGGCTCGGTTGTGATGGTAGTAAATAATGGAGGTGGTCGGAGATGCTGGGAGGAGTCGGGCTGTGAACAGTAGGGGGTTGTGTCTACGATAGTGAGGCAGTTGTCGTAGTGGTGATGAATGTCGGGGTTGTGGCGTTTGGCCAGGTTGGCCGGGGATGGCCGGAACCAATAGGTTCGGCCAGGACAAAAAATTTGGGGGTGGCGGCTACATGGAATCCTAGGTTTAGAAAATTTCATTTGATGTAATTTTTTTAGGGAAGTATGCTATTTATAGCGAAGTAGGAGAAAAACCCTAAAAATGTACATGTAATAGAAATATAGGAAAATAGTAAAAAAATGCTAACTTGCTAACACTAACTGCTAACCCTACATTATCACCATCTGCTGATTAATTAGCACTAAATAATTATTAGTTATAAATTAATTGATTAATTACTAGTTACTACTTAATTAACAATGGGCTAATTACAATTTAGCCAATAACCATCAAAACCGTAACCTGCAATCTAAGCCTCGGCTTGGTAGGCAATTGTTAGGATCGACATCGGTTCTAACCCGACGTGAGACGATACGTAATTACCAAAATTCAAATTTTCAACTAAAATCATTAGTAAGTAAATATTTATATTTTAATTACAAAATCACATTAATATATTTATATATATAAAACTAATTATTTTATAACTTATATATATTTTCCTGAAGTGGACAAATAAAACATATTAGGCAACTCCTTACAAAATATAGTTTTTTACAAAACCAAAGACTGACAAGGACCGACAGCAATCACGGTCGAAAAATATTTCTTAAAATTCGAATTTTACGTTTTTCGAGATTCAAGAAATTCAGAGTTTTGATAAATACAAAATTTCAAAAAAAAATATCTAAGAAATCGGTTAACGGAGGTTACACTATATCTTTATATTTGTCCTCTATTCGGAGTTGAGATCTATGACATGTTCGTTATATCATTGTGTGAGTTTGATAGTTAGCTACCTAGAATAGCGTTCTACCACCGATTCTACGACGTAGGCTGGGCGCTGCTACACACTCGTGCCCGTATACCGGGTGCGGGTCATGACACATTTTTAGTGGTTGCCCATGCAAGTCGAGGTTCACATTAGTCCGATGTTATGGTAATGTGACGGTTTAGTTGTACTGCTGCGATCCTGCGATAGAAAATAAGGAATAGGCTATAGAGTGAGAGGATACTAAATCACAGTTAGGACTTCTTGACAAGATGCCTGGGAGGACCCTTGAGAATCTCATTATAAATTATCTCAAAATTCGATTCCAACTGTTTCTGTCTACTCTCCCTTGTCCGTTGTTGAATTTGATTCTTGGTATTCATTATTGACTTAATTTTCTACCAAGATAAACCTTACGGACTAAGTTGTATCTGTTATGGAATCTAGAGTCTTCCACGACCATATTAGCTGGCATGGCAAAGACATAGAGTCTGATTTTGGATGTATTTATTGGGTTGTGGGAATTTAAGGTTTTCGCAGCAAAGCATGCGGTAATGCAAAAATGTTAGATACCACGATTCTAGAGATATGTACCTTAGTTGTAGACACAATGGTTTATCGCAGCCATACTTAGTAGCATGACGAGGATTCTGGTAACATAATTCTGGATAGACGGGTAAGGTTATCAGATTGCAGGATAGATATTGTATAGATGGTGCCCTAGTATAATGGAGTGAATACTTGAGTATCATGAAGTAGAGTGAGGGAGCTAGGCCCCCTGTGGTGAAGCATCATGCCCTGCACCATCGGAGGGATGTACCCCAGAGGGGCAGGGCTTTTGCGCTGACGGTCGATGAGGCCGACACTGTAGGTGACGGGTTAGCAGGTCTGCCTTTTCCGTCCTTCTTTTCCCTCTTATTGTGTGATTTTATTAGTACTTGTCAGGATATTTTGTGCTGTGCTAGATAGTGTAGTGACCCAGTTTGAGAATATAAAATCACGAGCAGTAGGACCATGATCTTGCATGTTATTAGATAGAATATTCTTGACTTTGATTGTTGGGGGTTTAACCTAGAAGGAGTACGACCAACTTTAAATTTCGAAGATAAAATTTTTCTAGGGGGTAGATTTTTCACTACCACATTCTTGAATAAGGATATTTTGGTAATTTATAATTTTTTTGATTATATTAGATATCATTTATTAATGAATTGTGTTAGTGTCAGAATTGGTAAAACCTTAGAACCACATTGGTTAGATATTAGCTATGACCAAGACAACCTAGTTAGTGAGATTAGACAAACCTTAAATTCATTTTTATTTAGTTAGTTAGACTCTAAGCTAACTAGAAACCATTTAGAACCTATTTTTGACTTAAAACAATAAGTTAGTTTGAGCCTTTACCAAAGGGGCTTGTCATGACAAATAGAAAAGGCCCTTAGTCACTTTCACCCAAACCCAAACCCTAGGAAAACCATGTGGCCGGCCCTCGTTGGGCTCTCCTCCTTCTTATTATTAGTAACACTTCTCCTTTTTTACTCTTTCATTGAAAACCCTAATCCTAATTTGCGTTCTTCCCCAAATTACCTCCATCTTCCAAATTGAGTCTGTAAAACCCCTATTTTTTAAATTTTATTTTTTATTATTTTATTAGACTTCAAATTTAATTTATACAATTTATGGTTTTTATTAATTATTAAAAATGACCTTAGCCATTGTTGATTTTTGAGCACAAGGCGACCATGAATTTTGGCACGAAAGATGTAGCAGTGTTCTTTGACCAGTATATTAGCCATGTCGTGGAAGGCTTAGCCATAGTTCAGTCCGAACTAGGAAAACCAGGCCGAGTTGTGAATTGACCCATTTAAATTATTTTAATTAAATATTATTTATTATATTAATTTTTAGATGACCCGGTTGGCCCAAACCAGCCCGAACTGGGCCTAGACCGAACCCAAGCCCATGTAAGTATGTAGTGTGACCAAATGGGGCCATGTAGGCATATTTTATGTATATACAAATATTTTCTAAATTATTTTAGAATTTTATGTGCAATTTCTAATTATTTAATTATTCGTACTATTATTGGTATTTTATTATTAAATAATATCGGGCAATATTCGTACACATTTTTAGACCCGGATAAGGGTGTGCGGTAGAAGTTCACCCATTGGAAAGATTTTACTAATTTATTATTATTAAAATTTATTTTGCGAAGATTTAATAAACATGGTTATTCTATAGAGATATTATTATTATTTTTAGTTGATTTATTGTGATTTTGAATTTTATATATATGTAGATCTATTTAAATATATTAAATAATTGGGTAGATAATATTTAATTTGGTATTTAAATTTTTAAATAAGATTTATGGTGGAAATTTATGGATATATGCATATATATATACACGGTTATAAATAGACAAGGTTTAAAAAGAATAAGAAAAGAAAAAGGAAAAGAAAAAAAAATAAAACAAAAAATAAAAGCCACCCACCTACTTAAGTGGGCGGGCCCCCACCCTATACATGTTGCGTTTGGCAGCAACCCTACACTTTTCGTGAGAACCTGGGCTATGGGTTTAGTATTAGTAATAGTAGTAGTATTAGGATTTTTCCCCACTTGTTATATATATAACTTCCTCCATAGACCTCAAAATCCTAGGCTCCCAAAACGAAAATTGAAGCAGAACATACCCTCTTCACCTACGAGTTCATTTCACATGCGACCGAGTTGTGTGCGCGACGAACGGAGCATCGGAAGTCAGCCCCACGTCATCCACGGAGCAGTTTTCTCACTCAAGGTACCCTACTTCCCTACGACGTAACTTTTTACTCGTAGCACCAATTTTCGATCCGTAAGATTTTCTAGAAAGTAGACTTGACCCTCTTCGAGATCCTCTAGGTGGATTTTGATATGGCCATCCAACTTGCTCGAAAAATTGTGGCGAAGTTGGAGAAAAATCACTTTTCTGGAATATTAAAAACTGTTTTAAAATACCAACTTGTCGGCCACTTTTCTTTCTGTGCAATAGGATTTTGTAAAAACTAATTGAAGGCAGAGAATAACAACATAACCGAGATTGTAACGCACCTTCTGGATTTACTTTTCATCTAGTGTGTAAAAAGTTACACGTTGTTAAAGTTTTACGAAAATTTTTAATTTCTGTTTTCAAAAAGTGGAAAAAACACCTGATACGGCGAGCGCCCCGACAAACCGGGCGACGTGGTCGTGCACTATATGCATCGAAAGGCGCGTATGGATGTTTTAGACGTGTGAGAACTGACGGAACCCGATTTTGTTGCATATGCGCGACGAAATCAGTGCGTATCCGTCAAGATACCCTGTATCGACCCTTTGCAAATTAAGTCACAACTTTGTGCACACTCTCATCATATCGCGATAAAACTTATGCCATTGGACTCGAAATATTTTTCTGGTCCTGTGGGCCAAGTTTGGTCCGATTCTGAGACCGTTGATCGGGACGCTATTTTGGCGGGCCCACAATCCCACTCAACGGGCGATTTTGTGCACGGCTCATCGGAATCCAAAATTGGACATACCGTTGAGTTCATCTTGGAAAAACAAATCTTTAGACATATAGTTTGACGACTTTAGAGACAGTAGATTCTGGCGCGCATTTTGGTGTAAAGCGGGTCCAACGGTGGACATCGTTTTGACCCGAAATTTACGAATTTGCCTCTGTTCTAGAATTTGACATTTGGACAGGCGTTTCCTAGGCATATCTTTTATTCCAAACTCGTTCGTGATGTTTATTTCAACATCCGGAGCTTCTTGTGGATTTTGACTTTCGTGTTGACGATTCTGATTGTTGGATTTTTGCTGCTTCTCGCACCACCCTCAGGCAAGACACCTTGCCATTTGCTGTTTATTTATTTTAGCTCATATTTTATGCATTATTTAGTTTTTTTATGCAAAATAAATCGTGATACATGGCATAACCTGTTAGAACTTACTGTTCATTTATATTTTCTGCTATATATTATTTTTCTTACACATTAAACCTAGATTTAAGGGACCACCTTTGTGTGTTGCATTCATGGCCTTGACATGTTGTACCACGAGGTTGTGTGTCGCATATAGAACACGGACGTGCGTGATTGGCTGGCCACCAGTACGTACAAGCCGTGCGATAGGAATAATCGCTAATAGAGGTTGCATGCTTAGTTTGACTTAGCGGTTAATAGAGGATTTATGTCGTGGATACAACATAATAGGCATTGGGTGGGAAGAACAGTTCCTTAATGTATGGGTCATATATGCACTGCCCTGATTGTCGTTTATCTCCAATGGGAGGTACGGTCCTGATAGCCGGTTATCTCGAGTGGGAGGTACGGTCCTGATTGCCGGTTATCTCCAGTGGGAGATACGGTCCTAATTCCTGATATTCCTGATCCGGCCCATACGTCAAAGGTTTGTTCTTATTGAATTCACTATAGTATGGTTAGATACCCTATTGCAAGCATCCCTTATTTATTTGAGCAATATTTATTCAGTTTATATGGCATGATATTATGTGTCTTGTTACGTCCCTCTGAGGACCTGGTTATCTCATTAGGTGTATGCTATTGTCTTTCGCAGGTGTTCTAGCTCTAGCCGTGTTCATCGCTATTTCTTCGAGGATGATTGCACTTGGATCGTCTTCGCTTCGCTCGCCAAAATTATTTTATTTTCCATGTATTTTTCTTACTTGTTGGTAGTGGATTTGTCTTCGCCCAACATATTGTATCAAGACAATTCTTTATAATTATATGATATCTTTTATTTTTGTGTGGATGAGATTAGTTATGGTTCTACTGCATTTTATAGCTTATGTATTTATACGAGGTTTCCATATATTGGAGTGTACTTTGTATAAATACAGCTGACATGTTTACGTTCCTAGTCCTACGTATTTTAGGACTGGAGCGTTACAGAGTCCAAATTCCCTCGAACCAATTGCAAACTCTTTCCTTTGAAGAGAGGAAGCCTCTATTGCCTAGCTTGAGAGAATTTGGAGCAATTTGGCCATTGGAGCTTGGTTGAGATCTAGATCTAAAAACTTTTCATTGGGATTCCAACTCCCAATTGGTAAGAGCCTTCTAAACCTTCTAATTTCCTTTCCTCTAGTATAGATGCATTCATTTAGGATCCCCATTTGCATTAGGAATGATTTGGGTCAAGTTCGGATCCATTTGGAGTGTGTATCACGAGAATATCGGATACGCACACAAGTGTTCGATGAAATGACTTTTAGGGATTTTAATATTTAAATTTTAGTTTTACATGTTGTTATGAGTTTGATTTGCTATGTTTTAACTGTACTATAGTTGTCTAGTGATATACAATAGATTTGATAGGTTAAATAGGATATGGGGACTTCATACATGGGGTTGTTCACTGGTTAAGTGATGTCCTAGTGTGAGGGGCTTGTATGGCAATAAATTGTTCACTGTTTTGATGTATCTACCATATAAATCTTATTTATTGCATTCTTTTGTTTGTTTTATTACTAATTGGTATCAGTCGCTGCTTTGATGTCTGTCCCCTTGGCCTACAGTACATGTTGTAGTCCATTTAGTGGTAGGAAGGGCTCGACTTTGAGTGCTCTGTTCTGTACCATTCTTAGTACATCAATCCACTACTTGTTTTGTTCAGACCATTGCCAAGTGTTTAGTCCCTCAACTTTTAATGATCAAATCCAGGTATCCATTATTCAGTCATATCTCTTTATTGTTCATAGCAATAGTAATTGTGAAGGAGGAGGGGACTTGAGTAGATCAAGTAGAGTCGGTCCATTTCATCATATAACAGACCCCCCATCCCCATTTTGATTACCATTTAACCATGTTTCAGTCTTGATTTAGGATGAGAGTCCCTACTTTACATTGGGTCAGTCATCCATGTGTCAGTCCCTTTGCTTGTTTTTAGTCCCTTGCTATTTGGTTCAGTCGACCGCTTGTCCAGTCCTTGATGTATTCGAATGTGTTCAGTCCACCTCTCTTTGTATACTTATCTGTCTTGCATATATAGTAATTATGTATATAGGAGGAGTATATGTTTATAGTTGGGAATAAAGTAGAAGAGGCTTGGGCTTATGCAGGTTGCAGTAGGTAGGACTTTCAAGCATACCAAATTCCCTTTATTGCATATAATTTGTATAAACGCATGTTATATATATAAATTATTGTATATTGGATTAGTTCATGGGATTTTAGAAGGTTATAGTGGTGTTGTGTGTGTGTACCATAGAGTGTATAGTGGGTATCCTATGAAGCACACTAAGTGCTTGATAGAAGGACTGTAGTGATGTGTCTTATAGCCTTGAGTATGTATAGGTATATATATCTATATTAGAGAGTGATGTGTGATGAGAGAGTATGATAGCAATGTGAGGGTGTCATTTACTTGGGTGTCAAATATATGGCCAGTGTAGATTGTAGCCATGGCAATAGAGCATTTGCTATTTATAATGCAAGCAGTAGCAGTGGCAGGCCTGTGTTAGCCTGCACTAGTCTGTCTGGTCATTCGACTGATCTTGTGTGGGTGTATCCATATGTGTCTATATATATATATATATATATATATATATATATATATATATATATATATATATATATATATATATATATATTAAACAAAGGAGCTTTATTGATGTATCAGGCACAAAATGCCGAAGCCTATACAAGTAAATGCGCCACGCACGAGGAGAAAGCAGAAACAAAAACAAAAAGAGGCCGTTATCCAAAAACAAGATCCGCAACCAACCCCGAGGTTAGGTCAGCACCTTCCAAAAATGGTCCTGAGAGTGTGTGCAGTGCCTTCTGATCTTGAGAATTTATCGGAGGGCTTCCCTGTTCAGCTGAATGGGATTATATTAGCATCCTTCGTACCTGTATTTATTCTGGTTCTTCCAGAGCACCTAAATACCGAAGGCTACGACGATCTGATGCTCGTGAGAGATGCCCCAGTTGGCGAGGAGATCTTGAAGCCCCCGGCCCGATGAACCTCTTCGCATCTGCGAGGGAGCAGCTCCATAACTGAGTGGTGAGATCACCAGAGAGCAGGATGTGTTCAGTTGTTTCTGATCGGGGCGAAGTGCAGCAATGGCATCTGAAAGCGAGGCTGAAGCAGATAGAGGTGAGGGAGTCGACGGTAGGAAGCTTCCTTCGATGAGCCCTCCAAAGTAGAACAGACCATTTGTTGGGGATGCAGGTTTGCCAAAAAGGTACGATCAACGGAGACGGCACGCTGGTGCCTCTCACCACGATCCTGCCGGAGGCCATCGTAAAAGTTCTACCAGAGGTGGGAGTCCACCTTAACGCATCAGGGAGGTCATTGAGCTGCACTTCAGCGAGGTCCACCTTAACGCATCAGGGAGGTCATTGAGCTGCACTTCAGCGAGGTCGGCCGTTGCTACCGGCCCCAGCCAATCACAGTTGGGGCGGACGAGGACAGTTGGAGGATCGCGTTGCCAAGCCACCGCTCATGGCACAGCAACTAGCTGCCGTTTCCAAGCTGAAGGCAGATTAAGGGTTTGACGAGGTGTCGGCCGTGGAGGATATGGCGTCAGGATGCAGAGGATTGATTGTTGGCTACAGCAATCACGGGGTGGAATTGTTGGAAGTATGTAGCCTTCATGAACCGAGTCCAGATGGAGGTATCCAAACGGAGCATCTACCACAACATCATGGAGCAGGCGTCGATGATGTATGCTAGTCTGTTGAAGCCAAGTCCGCCCGTATCGGTAGGTTTGGCCATGGTTTCCCAACTGGCCTAGTGGTGCTTATCCTTTCCGTCGAGGTGTCCCCAAAAGAAGTTGGCAAAGAGGGATTCTAACGATGATAAAACCTTCTTAGGGGGAGCATACTGCCAGGGTTTAGATGGGGATGGATGATAAGACATGCTTGATTAGAATCATCTTTCTACCCGGCTATAGGGTTGTATTATGCCATCCCTCGATTTTTTTTCCAATTTTGTTCACAAGCCCTTCGAAGATGCCCGAATTTGATTTACCATAAACCAACGGGCACCCCAAATAAGAGAACGGCGGGTAAGCAATAGAGAAGGATGTCAGGTTGGCGAGAGTTATCGAGTGGTTCCTGTCGGCTTTGTGATGGGCATAGATTACGCTTTTGTCAGTATTGACTCGTTGGCCAGAGCATTTGGTGTATTACTCAAGAGTTCTACTGACCACCTCCACCGACTCGACGTCACCAGAAGAGAAGATGAAGATGTCGTCCGCATAGGCCAGATAAGTAATTAAAGGGCTGCCAGTGGTTGTATGGAAGTCGTAGAATTTAGGGGTATTTGGCATGCTATTCAGGTTTTTGCTGAGCCCTTCGGCGACGATGATAAAGTTGGTGGAAGAAAGAGGGTCTCCCTGACGTGCCCAGCGACTAGATTTGAAGAAGCCGTCAGCTTGCCCGTTGATGACTGTAGAGAACCAGGAGTTGCTGATGGATCTAAAGATGACGTCAATCCAAGTTTCAGAGAATTCGAAACCCCTGAACAACCAAATCATGAATTGCCACTCCAGACGGTCATAGGCCTTCTCCATGTCGAGTTTGATGGCGACGTTCCAACCCTTGGATGGGAATTTCATGCAAGTTATCATTTCTTGGGCTAGAAGGATGTTGTCGGTGATGTTCCATCCAGGGACAAAGCTGTTTTGCTCCTCGGAGATTATCTTGGGAAGAAGAGTGGACATGTAGATCGCGATGATCTTGGAGATGCTTTTATTTGTGAAGGTGCATAAGCTGATCAGTCTGAAGTCTTTGAAAGACTCCGATTTGTCTTTTTTGGGATAAGGATTAGGTTGGCTCGAGAGATGGATTTGGAGTAGATTGCGCCTTGGAAGAATGCAACAGTGGCCGCATGAAAGTCCGATTCGATGATATCCCAACAAGATCGGAAGAAGACACCGAAGAAACCATCAGGACCGGGGGAGCTGTGTTCGTCGAGGGCTCGTACTACCGCTTTGACTTCCTCCGCGGCAGGAGGGGGGGTTAAAAGCTGCACGTTCTCTCGCTCGCTGATCAAGTTGGGGACCTTAGCCAGGAATTCTTCATCTTTAATGACGACGTCTTTGGAGAATAATTTCGTATAGAAGTTAGCGGCTGCCACGTGGATGCTCCGCTGGTCTTTAAGTAAGATACCGTTCTCGTCAGAGATTTAGTGCAGATTAAGTTGGTGTCTGCGACCTTTGACACAAGCATGGAAGATGCTGGAATTTCTGTCACCGTTAGCATCCCAGGTCAATATGGCTTTCTCCTTCCAAAATTATGTCTCGACCTTTAGCCGAGACTTGAGGAAAGCTTTGGTGAGGTTGAGTGCAGCACGAGCTTTCACAGAGCGGTCCGAGGCGTACCGGATCTTAGCACGAGTGACATCATCCTCCGCCATCTTTATCTCTTAGAAGATGTTCCCGAAAGCGAGCTTGCTCCAAGTAGAAAGCGCACCCTTGGTTGCCTTGAGCTTGGCAGCCACACGAACCAGGGGGTCGGGGTGAGTCGTCGAATTCCAGGCGAAGGCTACGGTGTTCCTAAATTGAGGGTGATATCTCCAGAAGTCCAGGAATCAGAAGGGTTTCTTGATTAGGTTGGAGTTGCTGCTGATCTCGATTAGGAGAGGGGAATGGTCTGATTCGGTAGAGTTAAGGTGAGAAAGGTTAGAGATGAGCTCCATGTCAGATAAATAGTTGTCGACCAAGGCTCAATCCAGACAGGAATATTATCTTCGGGCGCCTTCCTGCATGTTACACCAGGTGAAGGCGTTACCGGAGAAAGGGAGGGGGGACAAGTAGGCATTGAAGATGAAGGAGTTAAAGTCATTCATGGCCGGCTTGGGGAGAGGGCGACCCCCGATTTCTCTTCTCTACACGAGATCATGTTGAAGTCTCTGATACAGATCCACGGAAGGTTGTTAAGGTGGATGTGGGTGTCCCAGAGCTGCTTGCGCTCGGTGGATTCACAGCTGCCGTGGACAGCAGAGAGGAGGGATCGGGATGTGAGAGTGGGGTGCTCTAGCCAGTTGGAGAGTGCCTGTTTCGAGTCCTGCATGATACCAAATTTGTATTCGGCAGCGAAGAGGATCCAGATGTCATGGCATCCGGCGACCACGCATGGGAAGCCGAGTTGAAGATGCATGGATTTGAGTTTTTCTGAGGGATTTTAGTTCGATGACCACTAGTATGTCGACCCGGTGAGTTTTCTTGAGGCTAATTATTCTCCTCAAGGTGGATTTATTGGCCAGTCCTCCAATATTCCACGAGAGGATGTTCAGTATTGGGATGGTTGCGGGAGGGGGAGAGTTGAGCTTTATGGCTAACCTAGTGGTCATGGCCGTGGGCTCTTGGGAGTGTTTATTCTTCTTGCAGTAGGATATTTGTGAGCTCTCGGGGTCACGGTTGTGGTATCATCCTATGTTGCTCTCGGGGACGCCACTGTAGTGTCACCTCGAGCTGTGTTGCCTGCTTCCTTCACCGGGGGAGGCTTATTCTGTCTCAATCTTAGCCAGTGCGTAGAGGAGATTGCTGGGGTCCAGGAAGCCGGCCTCCTTGGCTTGCTAGAACTGACCTGCGGGAAGGAGGCCAAAGGCGGCCAGGTCGCTCTCGGAGTCACTTCTAGAGCTGAGGGGAGAGATTACAATATCGGCTAGGGTAAGGTGGACGATCAAAGCCGTCTGGTTCTCCCCCTCTCTGACCGATGAGCCAACGCAGAGCGGTTGCTCTTCGGTGGACTTTACGCAATCAGTGGAAGGATTCCTGCCGGGATGGGGACTTGACTGTGCGATGTTTGGAGTGGAAGAGGTGAGGATATCGAACTTGTTGTTGAGGATGATAGCCAGGGGTTCGACGGGCGTTATGGCGTTAACTGACGGGGGAGAGGGGAACAGGGGCAGGAAGAGCCGTCGCTGTCTTCCAAGTGGGAGTGGGAGTTGGGGAGGGGGAGAATGGGGACTGAGGAAAGGAGTTGGGTCACCTTGGGGGATTGCGACTTATGGGAAGCGTTCTTCTTAAGCTCCGGGTAGGCCCTGAAAGAATGCTTTGTGAGGTGGCCTCTGATCTTACAGTGCTTGTAGAATATAATATTGTTGTCGTACACCAGCATCTAAAAGTGTATATGTCCCCCGAGATTGATTTAAATAAGAGTGGGAGGTTCAGAGGACAGGTTGAGCTCTACGTAAATCTTTGCGTAGTCGCCTTTAGAGAGATTGCGGGTTTCTTCGGCGATGGCCACGAGGGTCCCAAAGGAGTTGGCAATTCTCTTAAGAGCAGCGGAGGCAAAGCAAACAAGGGGGAGGTTTGGGAGGGTGATCCATGCCGAGATTATAGTCGAGTCGACTTTAGGTTTAAATTCGGGGGACCATTTGGCGATCTTAACGCTCTGGGTGCCAATGCTGGTGGAACCTTTGTCCTAGACTAAAGAGTAGTCGGAGTTGGAGGAGAGGTGGAGGAGCAAGTGTTTGGGGTCCAGCGGGGCGACCTTGTAAGCCGAGGCGAGACCCCAGCCTGCGATAGCTTCTTGGGCTAAGATGAGCTTCGGGCACCCGGAGGGGAACTTCAGCACGAACGTCTTCGCAAAGCTAGCAGCTAAGGAGGAGACCTCAGTTGAGGAGAATGGGACACGGATGGTATCCCCGTTGGAGGGGCTTGGGAGCTCGACGTCCGGATGCTCGGGGACCTCGGACTGAAAGGAAGCTGCGCCTTGCGATCTGGCCACAGAATCCCAGCGAAAGAAGGGACAATAGGGGGATTGTTGTACGCCCGGTGGGGACGGGCCCTGGTTGTGCAGTTGGTAGGGTGGGTGAAGGTGCAACTGTCATGCCAATCAACGAGGGCAACCCATTGGAGAGCGCACTGCGGGGGACGGACCCCACTGGGTCGGAGGTCGAATGAAGGCAAGAGGAGTCGACCCGGGAATTGGGCGTATAACCTCCGCAAGTAGGCGAATGGGTACCTGGGAGAGGGAGGGCGCATGCGCCCAGCTGGGGGCAAGTGGGCGCATAGCACCCAGCTGGAGGGAGGGATGGCAATTAGCCGCCCGCTGGTGAGGGCGCATAGCCGAAGCTCCGCGGCACTGAAACGGGCACATATCCGCTAACAGGCGGTTGCGGCGCAGATCCGTTGGCCATCGTCGCTCGGATGTGCGCAGGCTCGTCGAGATGTATCTATTTTATGTATATATATATATATATATATATATATATATATATATATATATATATATATATATATATATATATATATATATATATATATATGAAGTAGTGAAGGAAGTAGCAGGGCCTTTTGGCCTACAAGTTTTAGAAAGGGAGGATAGCAGTATATTAGAAATAATACGGAGTGTATTACTGAAGGATATAGGGGGTTGGTTTATGAGTGTTGTATAGGCAAGTGAGATGTGAAGGTGAGTTATGTATGTATATATATATATATATATATATATATATATATATATATATATATATATATATATATATATATATATATATATATATATATATATATTCAGCCTATATAGATTACATGTAGATTGTATCATAGTATCTTATTCTTAAATATTAACATCTTGTTCAGATTTTAACATTTATGTTCAGTCTAGTAAGTAGGAGTATAGGATTTTGTGGCTTGTGCTTAAGTGGACTATTTACACTGACACCATGTTGCAACCATGTAAGTTTTAGCTCAGATATTGGATGTGCAAACCCTTCCTTGAGTTCAGTCCCTAGTTAGTTAATATGATAGCCATGTTGATTCCATGTACCTGTCCTTTAACTAATATATTGATCTCTGTCCCCTTTTGCTTGTGTTGTCTGCATATAGAAGTTTAGGTCAGTCCATATTGCTTGGGGGAGGTGTTATGTTAGAGTTTCAGTCCACATATGAATTAGTGATCAGTCCCCACCTTTTTGAGCTCATCACTACATGTTAGTTCAGTCCCTTGTGATGTATTGGACCCAAACTATAGTATTATCCACCGCTCATAGCTCAGTCCCCATGTTAACTGAGTAGCAGTCATGTGGAGAAGGAATTAGCATTAGTTTCAGTTGGTTTATGCAGGAATAGGGTTTACAGGTTGTCTCTCTCTCTTTCTATATATATATATATATATATATATATATATATATATGTATCTATGTGTGAGTGTGCTAAGGGGCTCAAGTTTTAGTTATACAGTAGCAGTAGCATAGGTAGTGGTGAGATAGAGTAGTGATTGTGTCTTAAGGCCATGTGTGCGTAGAAAGAAGATGAGTAGGATGTAGTGGTTAGATATGTATATAATGTTATAGTTAATTGGCTAGTACTTTTGGATATAAGGTATATGTGTAGAAAGGAGGGGTGGTACATTTAGGCTATAGGCTTTTGGAGTATATTAATATATCATGACAGGGTATTCATATAGATATCCAGGTACAATAGGGCATAGGGTTGTGGGTTTGTTATAGAAATAGGTAAGTGATTAAGAGTGTGGGTAGGTTTATAGGTAATTGAGTAAGGATAAGGTATAAAGTAAATAGCAAGGTATTGTATATTATTTATATAAAATAGGATAAGGTAATGTCATAAGAATAGAGTAGATACCTAGTATCGTCTAGTAAAGGTTAGATTACCTTAGTATGGCAAGGTATTAACCAAGTTTGACCAAGTGTGACTTTTGACCTAGAAGAGACCTAGAAGCTTGTAGTTAACTTATTTAGATTCATTGTTTACTCTAGAACATCAAACAACTTTATATATCTCAAATATAGGTTTATGTTACACTACTTTGGGCATCGATCCTTATTCATTGCTCTCGACGACAGGCGAGTACTGTTACGACCCGTACCCAGACATTCGGGCAAGAGTACATGGGCCACGCCTAGCCTACGCCGCAATATCGATGGTAGAATGCTGTCAAGTACCCAATAAATATCTACAATATCTAGATAGTCTATAACAACAATATGTACTCCTATCACAAATATCTAAAAGATATGAATAAGAAGAGAGAACAATATCACTAAAACAACTAGAATCTACAAAATGATCATATGAGACAAGAATATATCGGAGACAATAATAACAAAAACTAAATCAAACTACCTAGCCTAGAACTCCCGGAAGACCACTCACGGTGAATGAATATCGAGATCCGTCTCAGCTAGCATCATTCTGTAGTCCAATAAAGTGGGGCATAAAAATTCCTAAAATTTGTCAACATATTCAGTCAGGATTGGAGCGAGTACATAAACTAACAGCAGTTCCAATGAATTGACAAATGCTATAAGAAATAGTTGTAATGGAATACAAGATGAAATATCAAGTCTGGAAGTAAAACAGTACAAGTGAACTGAATATCATGTCATGGTGTCAAATACTGGAATGTAAAGCAATGCCTTGAGATATTAGAGTGTTATATGATCGGCTTGGGTCGAGATCCGGCTGATCCATTTGCCTGGCTACGCACAAGAATAAGCACAGGTAAACTTGGAGATCAGGCCGACCAAAATGGAAAGCTATTATTCCAGTAGTATCAGATCAAGCTACACCCTACATGGGGTGAGGGTGAAGCTATGCACAAGTAGTAACAAAAGGGGGTATTGATCACATAACCTCTAATAACTCCCCATCTCCGAGTAGTATAGTGGATCCAACCATAGCACGTTATGACATGGGATTCTCTAAGAGGGTAGCAAATTTTTTTAGGAATCCATGTCTATAAGTGCAAGGACAATAGTCACGAACGAGACGTGTACCAGTATACTAGGTAAACCAGGAGTAATATCTCATGATGGGATCCAACGTATATAGTCCGTGTATCCTCGTGTCGAGAACCAAGTAAAATACTACAACTGAATGGATATAGTAGATATCAAAGCAATAAAAACTATCAGAGAATGTACTATCTCAATTTAGTTAGAAGTCGATGTGCACAACACGAACGTGTCGACATGGAATAGGTATGATGCTAAGCTCCACAAGATGGTCCCAAATGAAGGCACCGACGGTTCCACTGAGTCAAGAATAGTCCAAATTGCCTAGTTATATAATAAAGTCTAGAATCAGGATTTGGCACGATAATAGAGGTGAGGAATAGAAAATGACTATAATAGTCGTGACTTACGATTTAAGGGAAAAGAATAACTATATATACATATCTATCTACAATCATTTATAATATTTAGAAACTATAATTTTATTTACAAAATATTATTAGGTAATACTAGAAATCCAAAATCATTTAGAGTTTTACAAAAAATTTATATATAAGTAATATATATCTAAATATATATATAATATATATATATAATATATATATATATATATATAATATATATATTATATATATATATATATATATAGCTAATATATATAAATCTATATATAGATATTTATATATATAGCTAACATATATATATATATATATATAATAATAATATATAATATATATATATATATATATATTATATTATATTATAAAAAAAATATTATAAAAAATATTAAAATATATCTATATTTTTAATATATATATATATATAGATATATATATATTATATATATATATATAATATATATTAAAAATATAATATATATTAAAAAAAAATAAATATATATATAATATATATTATTATATATATATATATATATAAATATATATATATAGAATGTAAGTTGTAGGCTATTAAAATATCAAGTTGCACCTCGTTATTCGTATATCAAAACCTACGCCACGCAAATCGAGATAAGACGATCAACCGTAAGGTTAAAAATCTTCTCATAGCGATCCACATAGTCATCTTGTCAATTTCAGCGATGTGAGATCACTGGAATCGACTGATCTAAGTTTTGTTGCACTGATTTCGAAATACGAACATAAATAAAATTAAACATAACTAATAGTGATATATAAAGAAAATATCTATAGACGTTGTCGGTTGACAAAACAAATATCACCAACGTATCCAGAATAGTCAATTAGCTAGGATAGCCTACCCATAAGTCCAATTTGGATACAAGGGCAAAAAGGTAATTTTGGGTCAAAATGATATCCGTCGTTGGACTCACTTTGTACCAAAAAAATATGTCAGGATAAATGTCCACTAAACCTAACAAATTATAAGTCCACTAATCCAGAATGACGGTATGAACCCAACGGCATATCAGAAATTAGATTCCTATGAGTAGATCTCAAAATGATCCATTGACCAGGACATTGGTATCCAGTTTGCACGAAAATACGTGTCGAGTCAAAGTCCACTAAATCCAGTAAAGTATATGTCAACGAGTGTAGAATGACGATATGAACTCAACATATATTCGAAATCGGATTACGATTAGTCAATCTCAAAATGACCCGTTGACTTGGACTGTGGGGCCCAATTTGCACCGAAATACGTGCCAGGGCCCATGTCCTCCAAATCTAGCAAATCTTATATGAATTCCTTCGAGAACGATGCCACGAGTCTATTGGTGGTGTCAGAATTTGAATCTGGAGTCCCAGATTCAAAATTAGAATTTTATAAGTTAGAAATTACGACGGACGGCCAACTTTGACGTCAAATTCAACCAATCAAATAAGCTCACAATAAACGAAATTTAAGGGATAAGAAGTTGGTTATACCTTCTATGTACAGGAACTGGTGTCACGTCAAACGGAGAGCTACGATAGCGGAGATATGAGTCCACGAAGTTGGCTCCAAAAAAATTGTCCAAAATAAACACAATTATTCTGGCAACTTGGTGGCCGATTTTGATCTATCAAACGATCGAATTAATGACTGAAACTTTAGGTAGAGATAGAGGTATATACCGAGATTGCAACGGAGGAAAGAGTGCAACGATCCAACAGTCGAATTTCTCAAAACGTGCACAAAGTTGCAGTCCCAAAAATGAGTTCTGACTTCTCCAAAAATGTGCGTCAAGACGGGATCTTGTGCGAACCGCACAAATCGAGTGTTTTACGTCGGAGAGAAGAGGCAGCCACGGGGCGTTCGTCGGAGCCACATGCGTCGGGGGGCATCGTCGTCGGTTGGCAGCAATGTGGCTGTTACTGTACTGCTAGCGCACGCCTGCTGCCTGCACCGCCGCACTGTGTGTGCGCACACTACTGTCTAGGCATGTTGCTACTGTTTCTGGCTACGTATGGCTACACGATGATGTGACGGTGAGGCACGTGTTGGCGGTAGTGGTCGACATGGTGGAGACGAAGTACGGGGAGGAGGAGATGAAGAAAAAATGATGATGAGGAGGAGAAGAGAAGAAAAATAATAATGGAAGAGGAGGTGAAGGAGTAGAGGTCGGCCATGGAGGAAAGGTGGAAAAGAATAAGATGAAGTGGTATGGAGTTTAGGGTTTAAGGGAGAATAAAGATGTCGACTATAGAGGGAATGAGTTGTTGTTCGGCCAAAGGGAGTTATGGATTTGTGATGAAGAAGAGAGATAGAGATAGTATTATGAGTGAAGGAAAGAGGGTGTAGCTGTGAGTATGATATGAAAAAAAAAGAGAAACAAAGGGAATCTCTATAAAAGTAGAGAGACAAACGTGTATGAGGATTAGGACAAGCTACAATGAGGAGTGTGTGTGTTTTAGGTTGAGTATGTGTCATGTAAGAAGGGGTGGAGTGGATTGATGAAGGATAACCAATGGCTTGGATTGAGCGTGGGGATTAGGTCATATTTTAGGAATTTGACCAATAGGATTGTCCTAGAATATTTTAAGTGGGTACACTGGTGTTTGGTATTTTGTAGGGGATGAGTGTTGGTATTCATGAGGGGGTAACATGAAGCTTGGGTTTAGTTCAAATAAGTGGGGTCGGGTCAAAAAGGGTTTGGTGCAATAAATAATTAATTTAGTCATTATGACCACGGGTAAATAAGCAGCATGCGGGGGCTAAATTGAATGGGACACAAGTGTCATGTGTGTAGTAGGCTTAATGTGGACCGTGTCCATATTTTAGGTCAACAAGTTTGGGTCGAAATGGTGTCCCCAATTCAAGTCAAAATAAATATGACTCCGTGGAATGAATTTAAGATCGGGTCTTGTGTCAGGAAAGTTGTGCGATTAAAATGAAGCACAAGAAGGTGTGTTTGAGTGGTAAGGATTGATATTGTGTGCTTGGGTGGGTCATGAGGTGGCCATATGAATTGGGTTGGGTGTTGGATCAAGTTAGGTTAAGTTTGGGCTAGGTTTGGTCAACGGCTACAATTTTAGTCATTTATTATCATTGATGGAATAGGAGCATGCAAAAGATCAATTGGTTGCACGCAAGTGGCACGTGCATAGTAGGCTCAAAATAGATCAACAACATATTGGGTCGATCAGATTGGATCGATGTCTCTCCGAAATTAAATTGGAAGTTAGATCAGGTTTTACGGTAGAGGGTCAAATCGTCTAAATTGACCCAAAGTTGTACAATGCAAAATGAATATAAGAGAACAAGTTTGAGTGGGACATGATATATCAAATGAAGATAATCTTGTCTACTACAAACTCATGAAGGAAGTTTCCAGAGATTGACATCTCTAACGCTCCAGAAATCAAAGTCACAGAAAAGAACATTTAATGATCAAAATTATTAAATAAAATATTTATTGAAAATAATTCATTTAGAAAATTTTAAATAAACCCTAAAATTTAGGGGGCTCACATCCTACCTACCTTACAAGAATTTCGTCCTCAAAATTTAAAATCATCCAATAGATCAAGCTATAGTATGTAGCTACTACGGCTACAATTCTCAATTTGCTATCCTTGTGATCATCCATTCTGTTTCTCCTTACAATTATTTTGGTTCAGGTTCAATAAGTTTTTCGTTAAAAATATGTCATTTTACCCTCTAGAATATTCATATCAATATAGAACCCTTACGTATACTGGAAAAATAGGCCATCCTCGAGATATGTATTATATGTCAACAATGCTTGGTCATCAACCATATTTTTCAATCTCAATAGCAAGTAGTTTGTTCCCTTATCCTATCCTAAGTATTTTATCCTATCAATCACAAGCTCCTCGTATTAATATCCCTCAGTCCTTCACTACAGCTTCTCCTTGAAATTATACGTTCAATACCTATTCTTGGCATTGAGCCTTCTTTCTTTCCTTTTTTTTACTCAACAACCCCTGAATATAAACCCTCAATTTCAAACTCTTGATTCATTTACCGATTATTTATTACTAATGTATATATGTTCTTGTTTGTTTCTTGTTACTATAACTTCTATCTTTCGATCTTGTACGCAATGTTATATCTCCTTATAACTTATCCTATATCATTCGATATATCGATCTACCCTCAAATCATATGTAATTAGCTTATAGATAACCAATAATTACTTGGTCATCAAAGTCCTAAAAATGCTCAACACTCAACTCACACGATTCAAGACCTCAAGCCATAGTTACAGTATATAATATCTCGTCACTCCATCTTAGATACCCTATCATCAATTTATACTATCAAAGCAATCCTTCTTAATGGTTTCTAAGTTCACTATAGTCAGTCACTATCCGTCTTATAAGCTTAACCTAATCAATCTCTAGAAAACACAATCACATACATTTATAGTTATACTATGGAATCCATTAACGAGGTTGTCTATTAATAGAAGGTAGCAAGGGCTAAGATTGGGTTGATCAATCCATAAGGCATTCCAACAATTACCGAGAAGGATGAAAAGAATTACCGAGGAGGTTTATGAAGAAGAGTTTAGTCAAATCATAGGAAAGATGAAATACAAAAGCAATTTTATCGAGAAAAGATATGAGAGCAATCATGTTGGAGAGTTCTAGAGAACCTATAATCCTA
Source organism: Iris pallida (assembly GCA_029216955.1). NCBI lineage: Eukaryota > Viridiplantae > Streptophyta > Magnoliopsida > Asparagales > Iridaceae > Iris > Iris pallida. The sequence continues at coordinate 7,028,996 of JANAVB010009200.1, read as the reverse complement.
GTTGGGATGTAGATAGGACAGAGTTAATCAAAATGGAGAAAAATGATGATAAGGATTTATTCTTGTTCATCTGGTCATAACAAGTGAACCGATTTAAGACATGATCTGATAACCATACACGTCTTTCCTGAAATCATGTTGCCAGAATTTTTGTCACAGTAAGCATAGCTGCAATCGATATAGTCCATAACAAAGGTATACACCCTATAATTATGATCTAGAATTCTCACCACGCCAACCGGTATAGCAGCATGAAAATCTAAATTCATAACTAGGATAAGTATATCCAAAATCAGGCTCTATGTCCTTGTCATGAGCTAGTATGGCTGCGATAAATTCTAAACTCCATAAATAAAGAAGACATTTCCCGTTCTTACTGTCCTCATCACATATGTTATCAGGATATGCCTTAATTCAATCCATAAAATTTATCTCGATACAAAATCAAAGTCAACAACGAACAACAAGATTCTATCATTCGTACAAGAAAAAGTAGACGGAAACAAGTGTAAAACGGATTTCAAGATAGAGTTTAAAGAGTGAGATTATCAGGTGTTATTCCAACGGTACTATCTTGGTCAAATTCAAAATTTCTTGAATATAATCTAAAACAAATCTCAATCTTTATATATTAGATTGCATAATCATGTTCTCTTGTCAACCTAAATGGTGTATAAGTTCAACTTCTACTTTCTAGCTCTCTCTGGGATACATAAGACTATCCTAGTACAAGAATAGGGTTCGACAATGGAAGTGTTTCAAAAATCAAGATAAGCAAAAATGAGTCAAAATAGACTCAATATAGTTTTAAAATTGGATTCTCAGGAGCCATCCCTGAAATCTATCAAAGATCCTAATATGTGATTGAGTACCAAAATCCTAAAATATTCCATGATTTAAATCTAATCCAAAGGCAGGCCCGCAGTAGTACGGCTAAGCCGAAGTACTACCACGACTTCGCATTAGTTACAATGACTGACCTGCATGGGCCACCATAAAAATGTGTCACAACCCGTACCTGGATGTTCGGGCACGAGTACATGGGCCATGTCCAGCCTACGCCATAGTATCGGAAGTAGAACGCTGTCAAGTACCCAATAAATATCTACAATCTAGATGATCTATAACAACAATTATGTAACACCCAGTTTTCTAAAATGAGGGTAGTTTTAAATTTTATAATTTAATCATTTATTGATTTGACATTTAAATCATGATATGATTTTTGATAATTTTTAAATTTTTAAAACTATTTAAAATTATGACTTGTGATTTGAATTTTGCTAGTGAAACCCTAGAGACTGTTTGACCTAGAGCCTAACCATGTGATTAGGATATTTTAATATCATTTCTGGCCTAAGAATATTTGCATTTGACCTTTTTGATTATTTTGATTTATTGCGTTGGTGATTGTTGATTTGACCTTTGATAGGTGTGATTTTGTGATGGTTTTGTGTCCGTAGCGGACACGTATCAGTTTTTATTTACAAATATTTGATGTGCCTCAAAGAGTTTTTTTTATTGCTGATTTTTTTGAAAAGTATTTGAATGGATTGTTTTCAACATGTGTTTCCTGTGATTGCTTTGTTTTAATTTCGAGGACGAAATTTTTTTAAAGTGGATGATTTGTCACCCCCAGTTTTCAGAAATAGGGGTATTTTTGTCATTTTACTTTTTGAGTATTTTTGAAATATTTATTTTATGATATTTATTTGTTTTTGGGTTGAAATTTTTTTTATTATTTAGGATTGTTTTGGGGTATTTGAGTCGGGTTCGAATTAAAACTCAATCCGACTTGAAACGGGGACCGGGGTAGTTTGACTCTAGTAGGACCCACACACTAGTTAGCATGGCCCCATGATATTAATTTTAGTCTCTATGATATTAATTTTAGTTAGTAGTTAGACAAATTATTATGTAGGTTAGTTTAATTAGAGACTTAAAACTAGACTAAATTGACCTCAACCTTTAATCATTCCTAATTTAAATCAAATAGATTAGTGGAGGGCATTTTGGACATTCAAATAGGGGACACCTCACCCTTTTTGGGCAGCCACCTATGGGGGGGATAAGGAGTGAGTCACTCATTCATTTGTTTTCATCCACTTCTCTCTCTTGTTCTTCCCCAAATTAATTTAGAGATGAACCTCCATTGATTTCATCTCCAAATCAACCCTTTCTTCCACCAAATCTTCTTCATTTCTCCTCTACTCCATGGTTAGAGGGTGCTAGCCAAGTTTGGAAGGATTCGGAGCTCGTTCGTGTCCTTTTAGAATTTCTACGTGTGTCATGTCGGAAGGATTTTCCTTTGAATCTCTCTTCCGAAAGGTATAATCTCTCCTCTAATCCATCCCTACATGCATATAGAAATATTTTGAACCCACAGGAATGACTCCCATGGTTGTATCTCCATTTCTGTCCATTTTGTGTCCATTTGGAGGTCATAGGAGTGTCCTTTGTGTTGTGGTTGTGTCCATGTGGGAAAACCCCAAATTTGGACACACTATGTGTTGTTGTTATGTATGAATGAATTATTACATGTTTAATCTCATATTTATATATTGGAGATGTGATCTATAGTGTCTTATATTTAATATATTAGTGTAGAGAGTGAGTTCTTGATATTATGTTATATACTTGTGTTTCTTTTGTCTCAAACTACCTAAATTCGTCATAATTTTTATCCACGTTTTTAGTAGCAATAGCAACTTAGAAATGTCGTAACTTTTAGCTTAAAACTCCGATTTATCTTCCATTTTTTTTAAAAGAACTGTATCGAAGTTAGTTTTCCAAATATATATTTTAATAAGCTAAATTAGTTTTGAAACGTTCTGTAAAATTATTTGAGTGTCAGCTGTATGAAAGATGAACGCGTTTCGGTGTTTTTGCGATTTCGGGAGCTTCCGGACACGAAAATATGATCCGTTTAAAGTTCCGGAAAGCTAACACAAAGATCTATAACATACTTTAATCCTAGAATTTAGTGAATTCCCAATTGGTATAGTATTGATTTTAAGTAGAAGATTACTATACGACATATGCATTTTGTGTATCCTTGTATGTACAAATATGTATGTATGCATGTGTGTATATAATATATATGTGTGTGTGTGTGTTAAAAGAATGTAATATAATATAGAGTATGCATAAATGATATAATATATGAAATTATATAATGTATTCAAATATGTATGTATATGAGCATGAATGAATGAATGAATGAATGAATGAATGAATGAATGAATGCGATGCATGAATGAATGAATGAAATGAAAGCATGTGGGTAATGCAAGGTATTGAAATATGTATGCAAGTATCCATATCTAAGTAAGTAACGTAATCAAGTATAAATGTATGCTATATATGAATGCCAACATGATAGGAATGCATGATACCATATTAGCACTTAGCACCATGTTCATATGTTAAAACCTCCTTCTACATGTTGACAGTAACCCCAAGCATGAATACACATAAAACTTACTTACTGTTATGAGTAAACCCTTTAATGTATAAATAAATCCTTTTTGTTATGATTAACACCCCACACACATGCTAAACCTATGCTTTATATGTTATTTCTTCTATGTGACACAACCTTGCTAAATGTTATCCTTCTAACATAATACCCTCATACTTGAACACATTGTACTGCTATGTACACATTGCCATATCCACATTCATGTAACACCCACTCCTTGTCTTTATGCACCTTGCTTGTAATAAAAATATATATGAATATATATGTAATGTGTGTTTGATAACTTGTGTAGCTTTGTGATTTTGTGTGAGTGTTAGTCTAGTCTTGGTTAGGCCTAATGAGACTTGTTAGTCTAGGTTTAGACCTAATACTGCCTAGTTAACCTAATTTGACTAGTACGGTTGACCAGAGTTGACCAAGAGTTGACTTTGACCTAGAATGACCTAGAATCATGCAGAATGTATAGTAGAGCTTTATTTTACCATTTTGGACTTGTTGTGACTTGTGATGTTCTAAATAGGAGCCAGACACCTCTTCTCGGACAGTACATTTCCTTTGGACATTCAGATAGCAGGCGAGTACATTCTCTGATCATTTTATATCCTGTTTAGAATTATTTTCCTGCTTTAAATTACTTTACTTGATACTGTCACGTTGGTCATACGGATTGGTACTATATGGATCTTTTTATGAGATATTATCCTCCTGGGAGCATCGGATACTGCATGTTTTGTGCGTTTCACGAATCATCACGTATCTCTATGCTTCTCTGATTCACGAATCGCTTGTGACACATGTACTCTCTTGTTCACAGAGCCATCATTAATCACCTTTACGTATCACTCATTTTATGAGCCATGTGAAGTTTCACGAATCTTAACATAACTTGAACAGATCCTTGTGTATTGATTGGGGATGGAGGAGTAGAAATAGGCATGTGAATATTATCCAAGTAGCTGTAGTCATGAATCACTCTCTTAGCTGTAGTCATGAATCTCCTATTCCATTCACATGTTTATATTTTACTCTGACTCACTAGTCACTGTTAGTTCTCTATGTATAGTAGATATTTCTATTACAGTTCTCTCTCTGTTTACATACTGTATTTCTTCAGTTCATGTATCTTACTTTATTGCATAATTATATTTTCTAACCTGCTATGATCTGTTGAGATGTACTGTACTCGCTCCTGTCCTGACTAGACCTGTTGATAAATTTTACAGATAGCTTGGAGGTTGCCTGCTAACCTAGTGGAGACACATAGAGGTTGTTTAGATAGTTATTTCAGTTGTCTGGAGTTGTATTTATTTTATGGATTACTGTATTTGAGCTTTGAGATGTATTTCTGGGTTTGTGTATCTTAGACACTTAGGCTTCTATCTGCTGTATCTCTTTTGGATTTCATGTTTTACCGATCTTTTACCTTGCTCTACCTTAGTTGTGATTGAGACTGTATCTGCTATGTCACCCCCATTCGGGAGTATAAACTGCTTAGCATTATATTGTTAGATGTTGTGACCTAGGACAGCGTTCTACCGCCGACACTGTGGCGTAGGCTGGGCGCTGTTACGTACTCGTGCCCTTACTCTAGGGTGCGGATCGTGACACTTTTTAGTGGTGGCCCATGCAGGTCGAGTTTGTAGTGGTATTCGAATTAGAGTACCACTATATCCTGCAGTAGGATTAGGATATATTTTTTGAAGGTACCAATCACAGTTAGGATCCCTTGAGAGATTCCTGGGACGACCCTTGAGAATCTTATTTTAACTTCGATTTGAAAACTCTCTTCCTTTGATTTAATTTATCTTTACTTTCTGTTGTTGAATTTGATTTTGATGGATTATTGTTGAATTTGAGTTTGTATTTATTGATTTTGATGGAAGATTGTTGAATTTTGAATCTTGATGTTAGCTGTAGCATCCGAGTTTGTATTTATATGATTTGAAGGATTTTTGTTTATTTTTGAATCTTGATGTTCGTTGATAAATTTGATTTTTGGGTATTTATTATTGATTTAATTTAATTTTTGCCAAGATAAAATTATATGGGCTAGGTCATCTAAGTTATGGAATCTAGTCTTCTATAGTCATATTAGCCAGCATGGTGAGGACATATAGTTTAATTTTGGATATATTTCTCGGGTGTGGGAATTTAAGGTTTTCGCAGCCAAGCTAGCGACATCGCGGAAATGTTAAATACCATGATTCTAGAGGTATGTGCCTAAGTCGAGGACTCTGTGGTTATCGTAGCCTTGCTTACTAGTATGACGATGATTTAGAGTACCATGATTGTGGATAGACATATGATTATCAGATTGTACCTTAAATATTTTTGAACATGTTTTCTCTACTTTTGTTTCAGTCCTTCAAAAAAAGAAATTATTATTTGTTTTGTTTTGCTTCTCATTATTTAACTTAGGAGTAGCTTTAGCTATTTTTATGAACCTTGTGCAACTTCTTACTATAAATTTCTTCTTAATACAATGAATCGACGATTTTGCTAGACCTTATCTTGGATTTGATATTATAGCTATGGTTTCAAAATGGTTCTTCCTTTAAACAGATAAGCAGAATAGATTTCATTGTTATTTCTTCTTGCTATTATTATTGTATTAAATAATGATAATAATAATAAAACTGTCTTGATTTTACCAATCACCTACTTTGCAATCTTGGTAGGAATATAAATGTTGGTCTTGATATAGAAATTGATTTTTATATTGGGACATGAGTATATAGTGGACACAGACCCTTGCCTTATACGTATGCATGCTACACTTTGATTTCCTACCTATCTAAATACATATTATATGTTGTTGATGTTTCAATTGTCAAAACCCCAATATTTTTGGTTCTCTACTTTTTCTCGTTTAAATTCGTAATTCAAATAAAGATTTCATGTTATTAGTTATGTTTACATCACTGCACATGTATGTTATACGTAGGGTTTCAATTCCAATTTTTTTAGTTGAGTTTTGTGTTTGAATTTGTCAAATCTAAGACTGTGTGCATATTAACCCTTAATATTGGATTTTAAATATTAGTTCAAATTTTTTTTTAAATGTATGTTTTGAGCTATATACATTGTGGTATATAGGGATATAAATTTAGGTTTCGTATTCTTACATGTTAGGTTGTGATAAACATTGGGTTGGTTTGATGTTTGAATTTCTCCAAAATCCTAAAACTGAATACATGTTAACATTTTTATATTGATTTCAAATGTTTAGTTCAATTTTAGAGTTAATATGTAATATTGAACTGTATGCATAGTAAATGTGTGGATATATGTTAGGGTTTTATTTCCATCATGTTAGGTTGTGTTAGGAGCATTAAGTTGGTTGTGATGTTCAAGCCCTAGATTCTGAAATTATATTATGTTAATATTGCACTGGTTTAAATGTTAGCTCATTTTTAGATTTTGTATGTAAATGCTGAACTAAAATTGGAGTTAACCTTTCAATACTAAACTAAACCCTGTACAAGGACACGCACACCCTAACTTAGTATACACTGTCATGTAACTTAACCCTTCCCCTCTATGTTATGTTCATATATCTATATAGATATATAGAGTCTATGCATACATGTTATAATGTATATAGATACATAACTAAATCTCTACCTCTTTATATATACATATATACATGGTTAGCCATACATGTTATGAGCAAATGAGTTGTGTATTGTAGATTATTTAACCAATATGCCATGATTAGTGTAACTTGATAGTTATTGTTTGAAACCCAAATCCTCCTATGCACTTTCATGTATATTTTAATACACACATGCCTATTATCTAACCATATGAACATGTCCACATACACCCATACACACGAACTACATAACTTGTACATAATGCTAGCTTTTTCCTCTCTAACGCTATATATATTATATTGTGATTGGATTTTCATGCAATTGGCTTTCATTCTTTAACTTTTGATTTTGATTTTCTTGAATAGTACCCCTTATTAGATAAATGGTAGTTAACTTTATTTTATTTTGATAAGTACCAGTTTTTATATAGGATGGTAGACTGCCTTACAGTCTTGATGATTATTATTTCTGTATCTTTTCTAGTTTAGCACCCTAGATTGCTTGTGTGTTTTGATACCCTATGACCGTTTTGGTTTAGCATGACTAGTATACCTAGATGAGACTTTCACTACCACCGTATGCCATGACCCTGTATGTCATCCTTTTAAATCGTATGATTGTTTAAGTTCTGAGACTTTGATTATGGGGGGTTTGACCTAGAAGGAGTATGAACATTTAATTTCGAGGACAAAATTTTTCTAAGGTGGGTAGACTTGTAACACCCAGTTTTCTAAAATGAGGGAAATTTTGAAATTTTGTAATTTTAATCATTTATTGATTTGAAATTTAAATCATGATATATTTTTGATAATTTTTAAATATTTTAAAACTATTTAAAATCATGATTTGTGATTTTGATATTTTGCTAGTGAAACCCTAGAGACTGTTTGACCTAGAGCCTAACCATGTGATTAGGATATTTTAATGTCATTTCTGGCCTAAGAATATTTTGCATTTGACCTCTTTGAATTATTTTGATATTTATTGCGTTGGTGATTGTTGATTTTGACCTTTGATAGGTGTGATTTTGTGATGGTTTTGTGTCCGTAGCGGACACGTATCAGTTTTTATTTATAAATGTTTGATGTGCCTCAAAGAGATTTTTTTATTTCTGATTTTTTTTGAAAAGTATTTGAATGAGATTGTTTTCTACATGTGTTTCCTGTGATTGCTTTGTTTTAATTTCGAGGACGAATTTTTTTTAAGATGGATAGATTTGTCATCCCCAGTTTTCAGAAACAGGGATATTTTTGTCATTTTACATTTTTGAATATTTTTGAAATTTATTTTATTATTATGATATTATTTAGGGTTAGAATTTTTTATTATTTATGATATTGTTTTGGGGTTATTTGAGTCGGGTTCGAATTTCAACTCAATCCGACTTGAAACGGGACCCGGGGGTAGTTTGACTCTAGTGGGACCCGCATACTAGTTAGGCATGGCCCACATGATATTAATTTTAGTCCACATGATATTAATTTTAGTTAGTAGTTAGACAAATTATTTATGGATAGGTTTAGTTTAATTAGAGACTTAAAACTAGACTAAATTGACCTCAACCTTTAACCCATTCCTAATTTAAATCAAATAGATTAGTGGAGGGCATTTTGGACATTCAAATAGGGGACACCTCACCCTTTTTGGGCAGCACCTATGGGGGGATAAGGTGTGAGTCACTCCTTCATTCATTTATTTTCATCCACTTTCTCTCTCTTGTTCTTCCTCAAATTAATTCAGAGATGAACCTCCATTGATTTCATCTCCAAATCAACCCTTTCTTCCACCAAATCTTCTTCATTTCTCCTCTACTCCATGGTTAGAGGGTGCTAGCGAAGTTTGGAAGGATTCGGAGCTCGTTCGTGTCCTTTTAGAATCTCTACGTGTCGGTGTCGTGTCGGAAGGATTTTCCTTTGAATCTCTCTTCCGGAAGGTATAATCTCTCCTCTAATCCATCCCTACATGCATATAGAAATATTTTGAACCCATAGGAATGACCCCCGATGGTTGTATCTCCATTTGTGTCCATTTCGTGTCCATTTGGAGGTCATAGGAATGTCCTTTGTGTTGTGGTTGTGACCATGTGGGAAAACCCCAAATTTGGACACACTATGTGTTGTTGTTATGTATGAATGAATTATTACATGTTTAATCTCATATTTTGTACTGGAGATGTGTTCTATAGTGTCTCATATATATATATATTAGTGTAGAGAGTGAGTTCTTGATATATTATGTTATATACTTGTGTTTCTTTTGTCTCAAACTACCTAAATTCGTCATAATTTTTATCCACGTTTTTAGTAGCAATAGCAACTTAGAAATGTCATAACTTTTAGCTTAAAACCTGATTTATCTCCCATTTTTTCTAAATAACCGTATCGAAGTTAGCTTTCCAAAATATATTTTAATAAGCTAAATTCGTTTTGAAACTTTCTGTAAAATTATTTGAGTGTCAGTTGTACGAAAGACAAACGCGTTTCGGTGTTTTTGCGATTCCGGGAGCTTCCGGACACGAAAATGCGATCCGTTTAAAGTTTCGGAAAGCTAACACAAAGATCTATAACATACTTTATCCTAGAATTTAGTGAATACCCAATTGGTACAGAATTGATTTTAAGTAGAAGATTACTATACGACATATGCATTTTGTGTATCCTTGTATGTACAAATATGTATGTATGCATGTGTATATATATATATATATATGTGTGTGTGTGTGTGTGTGTGTGTGTGTGTGTGTGTGTGTGTTAAGAGAATGAATCTAATATAGAGTATGCATAAATGATAATGTATGAAATTATATAATGTATTCAAATATGTATGTATAGGAGCATGAATGAATGAATGAATATAATGAATGAATGCGATGCATGAATGAATGGATGAAATGAAAGCATGTGGTAATGCAAGGTATTGAAACATGTATGCAAGTATCCATATGTAAGTAAGTAACGTAATCAAGTATGAATGTATGCTAATATGAATGCCAACATGATAGGAATGTATGATGCCATATTAGCACTTAGCACCATGTTCATATGTTAAAACTCCTTCTACATGTTGACAGTAACGCCAAGCATGAATACACATAAAACCTACTTACTGTTATGAGTAAACCCTTTGATGTAAATAAACCCTTTTTGTTATGATTAACACCCACACACATGCTAAAGCTATACTTTACATGTTATTTCTTCTATGTGACACAACCTTGCTAAATGTTATCCTTCTAACATAATACCCTCACACTTGAACACATTGTACTGCTATGTACACATTGCCATATCCACATTCATGTATCACCCACTCCTTGTCTTTATGTATCTTCCTTGTTGTCACGACCCGCACCCTAGAGTTAGGGCACGAGAACGTAACAACGCCCAGCCTACACCGCAGTGTCGGCGGTAGAACGCTGTCCTAGGTCTCAATGCATCTAACAGTATAAGACTAAACAGTTTATACTCCCCGAATGGGGGTGACATAGCAGAATGTAAACTCATCACATCTAAGGTAGAGCATAAAGGAAGATAGATAAAACATGAAATCGAAAAGAGATAACAGATAGAAGTCTAAGTGTCTAAGATACAAACTCAGAATACATCTCAAAACTCAATACAGTAATCCATAAATACAACTCAAGATGACTGAAAATAAACTATAAGCAAAAACCCTAGCTATCTATGCAACCTCTACTGTCTCCTCTAGGCTAGCAGGCAACCTCCAGGCTATCTGTAAAATTTATCAACGGTCCAGTCAGGACTGGAGCGAGCACAATCATCTCAACAGATCATAGCACGTTAGAAAATATAATCATGCAGTAAAGTAAGATACATAAACTAAAGAATACAGTATGTAAACAGAGAGAGAGAACTGTAATAGAATATCTACTATAAGTAGAGAGCTAATAGTGACTAGTGAGTCAGAGTAAAATATAAACATGTGAATGGCATAGGAGATTCATGACTACAGCTAAGAGAGTGATTCATGACTACAGCTACTTGGATAATATTCACATGCCTATTTTCACTCCCCCATTCCCAATCAATACACAGGATTTGTTCAAATTATGTTAAATTCGTGAAACTTCACATGGCTCATAAAATGAGTGATACGTGAAGGTGATTCATGATGGCTCTGTGAACATGAGAGTATATGTGTCACAAGCGATTCGTGAATCAGAGGAAGCATAGAGATACGTGATGATTCGTGAAACGCACAAAACATGCAGTATCCGATGCTCCCGGGGGATAACATCTCATGAAAAGATCCATATAGTACAAATCCGTGTGACCAACATGACAGTATCAAGTAAAGTAATTTAAAGTAGGAAAATAATTCTAAACAGGATATGAAATGGTCAGAGAATGTACTCGCCTGATATCTAAATGTCCAAGGTAAAGATACTGTCCGAGGAGAGGTATCTGGCTCCTATTTAGAACACAAGTCACAACATGTCCAGAAGGGTAATATAAAGCACTACAATGCATTCTACATGAATCTAGGTTAAACTAGGCTAAAGTCAACCATTGGTTAACTCTGGTCAAGAACTAGTCAAACTAGGTCATGTCCTAACCCAGCAAGTCATACTAGGCCTAACCAAGACTATCCTAGCAAGCACACATCAATACAAGGCTATACAAGCCAACATACACCCAACTCTATATAGCATGCAATTATTCATACTCAATAGGCAAGAATTCACATTGGATATACACTAGGTAATCTATTACTTTAAGCTATATATGTCTATACTATATACACATGCATATATTGGTATTCAATATTAGGTCTATATCATGGCATTTCAAATGGTTATATAAACTTATATATTAAACACAATATGCTAACATATATATAATATAAATACATAGCTAAGAACTGTATTCATAAATACTTATTTAAGAGGCTATGTGTGTGTATGTGAACATGGCAAAGGACAAGTGAGGGTTAAATGAACATACATAGTGTATACATATCAAAGAGTGTCAAAGTGTAAGTGAACAAAATGTCAAGTGTGATAGTGTCAACATAGTGTAAGGGGTACATGAGGTAATATAGGATTTGTGTTAACATAGAACATTACATCTCATTAACTTGTATATTGCATACATTACATCTATTATTACATTACATTCATGCTTGCATTCATTCATCATTCATTTATTCTCTTGCACTATATGCACCATACATTACATACTATGGAACCTACATATTCATTACAAGTCATACTTATATATGCTTACATTGATAGGATACTTATACCTCATACATCATTTATTTAACCATTTACTCATGCTTGCATTCTCTATTTAATGACATAATGTATATACATTAACATGGGTTAAAATAAATAGAACATTATATTACACACAAGGGTGCACAAAATACATATGCCGAATAGTACTCCTACTAAAATAAATACTGTACCATCTTAGCATGAATTAAAATCTAGGATTAAAGTATGTTATAGATCTATGTGTTAGCTTCTGAAACTTATAACGGATCGCATTTTCGTTTCCGAAAACTCCGGAATCACGAAAACACCGAGAACGCGTTTGTCTTTCGTACAGCTGACACTCAAATAATTCTCCAGAAAGTTACAGAAAGAATTAGGCCTATTAATACATGTTTTGGAAATCTAACTTCAATACGCTTCTTTTAAAAAAAACTGGAAGATTAACCGAGCTTTGAGCTAGAAGTTATGACATTTCTAAGTTAGGGCTGAAATTAAAAACGTGGATAAAAATCACGGATTTAGATAGTTTGAGCCAAAAGAATACACAATATATATCCTAATTATCCACAACAATAATGAAATAATAATTTGAGAAACCACTCACAAACTTGATTATATAATCATCTGAACCATTATTACAATATAAATATAGATACACTCTCATTACATATATATATATAATATATATATATATATATATATATATAATATATATATTTTCTTCTTTTAAAAAACTGGGAGATTAAACCGAGCTTTGAGCTAGAAGTTATGACATTTCTAAGTTAGGGCTGAAATTAAAAACGTGGATAAAATCATGACGGATTTAGATAGTTTGAGCCAAAAGAATACACAATATATATCCTAATTATCCACAACAATAATGACAATAATAATATGAGAAACCACACTCACAAACTTGATTATATAATCATCATGAACCATTTATTACATATATAAATATAGATACACTCTCATTACAATATATATATATATATATATATATAATATATATATATATATATTAATATATATATATATATATATATATATTACACACAAATCTATATATGTAACATGAACACATCTATAAGAGATACATGAATGAAATATAAAGTACTCAAGAACACATCTCTACATATTCAAATCTGAGATTTATATAAATATATATATATATTATATATATATATATATATATATATATATATTATATATATATATATATATACACACACACAAATCTATATGTAACATGAACACATCTATAAAGATACATGAATGAAATGTAAAGTACTCAAGAACACATATCTACATATTCAAATCTGAGATTTAATATGAATTAATTCATTTAATCAATATTTTAAATATAAAGTGTGTCCAAGTTTGGGGGTTTTCCCCATGAACACAAGACACAACAATAATACAATAGAAATCCCTAAAGGACACATAATGGACACAAGAGGACACAAATAGGGACACAACAATGGGGGTCATTCCTATGGTTAAAACTTCCCTAAATGCAAATGGAGAAATAAAAGAGAAGGAAATATTACTAAAGGAGAGAAAATCTAAGGAGAAAGGCTTCTTCCTTGGAGAGCTTGAGAGCACTTGGGGAAGAAGACTTCTCAAAGAAAGGAAATGAGATGGGAGTCCTATTAGGGCCGGCCACAATGGTTATCCCCCCCTCATTGAATATTACAAGTTTGCCCCTCCCTTAGTTACAAGTGTTTAAAAATTTTGGTTAGGGTTTGGGGGTAAAAGGGTCAAAATAAAACTCTAAATGGTTAACCTAATAATTAGGATTATGACTAATCTTTCTAACATGACTAATTAAAATGTGGGCCATGGCTAACTAATGCATGGGTCCAACTAGAGTCTAAGTTACCTCGGGTCCCCGTTACAAGTCGGATTGAGATGAAATTCGAACCCGACCAAATAATCCCAAAACAATATCATAAATAATAAAATAATATCAAAATAATTCAAAGAGGTAAATGCAAAATATCCTTAGGCCAGAAATGATATTAAATATATAATCACATGGTTAGGCTCTAGGTCAAACAGTCTAGGGTTTCACTAGCAAAACGTCAAAACCACAAGTCATTGATTTAAATAATTTTAAAATGATTTAAAATCACCAAAATATATCATGAATTAATATCATTATTAAAATAATTATAACACAAAATTTTAAAATTACCCTCATTTGGAAAACTGGGTGCTACAACTCTACCCACCTTAGAAAAATTTCGTCCTCGAAATTTAAGATCGATAGTACTCCTTCTAGAGCCTCTAACCTACCCAATATCTAAGGTAACACTTCCTAACACTGGAATAATAAACGACATCTAAATAGTGTCAATCTAGGAATACCTCCAATACTGCTCTGCTGTACGGCGGTAATGGAACTTCAATAAAATATGGACTGGAACCTATATCCAAGGGACTGGACCTATTTTAAAGTGGTCTTAACTAAGGATGAAAAGGAACTGATCATAGGCTATAGGTATGCTCAAACTATTATCTTCCTATTAACCATCTATTAATACATTCTATTACCATAGGAACGATGCATTACTAAGACATATAGGCCCCTATCTCTCATAACACATTTATACTCACCAAAAGACTAGTACATCCTATCAAGGCTGATACTATAATCTCTCATAATCTCATAAGCTACATGTTTATAGACACACATCCCCACATCAAGGACTAACCTATATATATCTACAACTGATACTAATGGGTGAGTCCCTATTTCCCAACAATCAAGGTCTAAAAATTTATCTAAATCATGCAATTTGAAGGAATAGTATACAGGTCAGGGCATACCGTAGCAGTTGGAAGTCTCACCTAGGTACACTAATCATTCTAGGTCAAAACAGTACTATGGTATCAACACCAAACAATCTAGGGTGTCCTAATTGGGAAGGTAAGGGAACAACAATCATCAAGGTTGTAGGCTGTCTACCATCCTATATAAAAATTGGTCATTAACAAGCACTAAGAAATTATTAAAAGGTTACTATTCCATAAAATGGCAAAAATTAAAATTTAGGCACAACAAATCATAAATAGATTTTTGTCTTGACACGATCTAAGTTGATCAATTTGGATAAAACGAGATTTGGGCAAGAAGGGAAATCAATAAATCAAAGTATGAGCACGAGCATCCAATGATGGAGGTTCAGGTCATGATTAAATTTAATTCGACTGAGTACGAATACGAGGTTCATAGGCGATAAAAAGATTTCAAGAAGAATTGTCAAGGCTGTCGCGAATGAGACTCTAGGGTCAAGTTTAACTATGTCTCCATTCTCGTAGATTGATACATAAAAAGCGAACCAAAGTGCAATAGGTTGATCAGACCATCATGTACCGGTTCTGATTAGACAATATGTTAGTGGGTGGCCACCCAATAAAATATGTCATGACCAAGCTCGAAAATAGATAAGCTTGCAAAACTAAGGCTAATTTAGCACAAGATATAAGGGTGGTAATGATGAAAGGAATTACATAGTCCAAGTTTCTTAACCAACGGGTCAAGTAATCAGATAAGGTACAAGGTTAAGCATCTAAGGAAACAAGAACACCATCACATGTCGGGTCGAAAGAATTGAGTCAAGGCTGGATTTCTAATTGAAATAAGAAGAAATTTAGTATAATGGTAGAGGTTATAGTTTAGCCAGTTGACCAGAAAATCATATCAAGAAAATAGAGTACAAGAAGACGGGTTTTAGTGGGACATAATATACCTACACGAAGGTGAGCTCGTCTAGGTCTTGCATATAAGATTTGTTGGAGGGTAACAGCTAGTATTACATTCCGAATATCAAAGTCACGATAAGGAACGTCAAGGATCTCAATTAGAAAGTGGGAGTTCAAGAGGTGGTAATTAATGCAAAAATAATGAAGATCGAGTTAGTCATCTGCTTCTGATACTCTTAAGTTCATCTGGTCATAACTTGCCAATCATATCTTTACCTCACCAGTCTCCATATGAAAATTTAACCTTTACTTAAACCCTTACCATGACTACCGTAGGCAATTCCCAATTTCCAAACATCACTCTTGAAGCACAGCCCTCACATTTAGGAATCAACATTAACATTTATTTAAATTTCAAGTTCTTTCACCTTGTCTTAAATTTGACCCAAAACCTCTAAATCCCGTTTACGAATTCCTTGAACTTGTTCAAATTGTTCTCCTCGTATTATTTAATTTAAATCTCTAGGCCTTACAAAACTTATCTTCCATCATAAATCAACTTCCGTATTTTCTTCGACATACACCCTTGAATATTATTCTCCTAAAAATATTTCAACAATCTCTAAATTCCATAACTTTGTGTTCTCTCTATCCCTAGTCATTTCCTCGCAACATCTTGTTTAATATCCTTATTAAACACAATTAACTTCTCTTTTCCATTACTAACCTTCTACATAGCCTCAGAGTAAAAGTTTTCCCCAGAATCAATAACCAAGATTTTCTAAGTTCTCAAAACTAGGTTGACCTCTGATATCCTCATTAGTTTTGAATACACCTATAAACTATCTCATAACCCCAAAATTTCTCTAAATGTAATTGTTTCCAGATTGACAGTATACATCTCTTTATTCTATTCGAGACCTTTACCACATTTCTATCTCAAGTTTCCATATGGAACACTCACATTTGATTTCCTTTAGATCATCATAAAATAACCAGTTATCTTCTCTGAGCTACATAATTTACGTCACTTCCTTAGCCTTCCCCATGCAAAAGATACGAAGATTCAAGGTTTGAAGTACATCTGGTAGGGACGACAAGATATGGGTAATTAATTATGAGACAGAGTTTAAGATAAGAGGTAAATAAGAATGCAAGGGAATAATGGCGAGAAAGAATAATGAAGATATGTTCCTTCTCATCGGTTCAAACGAGAGGAACCCATCAAGCTTAAATTCAATAGCAAGGAATGAGGGTGAATCCAAACAAGAGGAAAAGGAATTCCAATTGAAGTTCAAAATGAGTTTCTCAGGGGTCGTCCCGAAATCTCTCAAAGAATCCTAAGTGTGATTGAGTACCTTGGATTTGAAAATATTAATCTAAATACAAAATTAAATCAACAACTACAAAATTTTATCAAAATCATCAACTAATACCAGGATTCAAAGTTCTACAATGAATCCACAAAATCAAATTCAAATCAAGGAAAAAGGTGAATCAAAACAGGAAAAGGAGTTTAAATCGGAATTCAAAATGAGATTCTCAAGGGTCATCCAGGAATCTCTCAAGGAATCCTAACAGTGATTGAGTATCCTCTCATCCTAATATCTTAATTTATATATCCTATAGCAGGCTCGTAGTAGTACAACTAAGTCGTTGCGCTACTATGAAATCGTACTAATGCGAATCTCGACCTGCATGGGCACCACTAAAAACGTGTCACGACCCGCACCCTAGAGTTAGGGCACGAGAACGTAACAACGCCAGCCTACGCCGCAGTGTCGGCGGTAGAACGCTGTCCTAGGTCTCAATGCATCTAACAGTATAAGACTAAACAGTTTATACTCCCTGAATGGGGGTGACATAGCAGAATGTAAACTCAATCACATCTAAGGTAGAGCATAAAGGAAGATAGATAAAACATGAAATCGAAAAGAGATACAACAGATAGAAGTCTAAGTGTCTAAGATACAAACTCAGAATACATCTCAAAACTCAAATACAGTAATCCATAAATACAACTCAAGATGACTGAAAATAAACTATAAGCAAAAACCCTAACTATCTATTCAACCTCTACTGTATCGTCTAGGCTAGCAGGCAACCTCCAGGCTATCTGTAAAATTTATCAACGGGTCCAGTCAGGACTGGAGCGAGCACAGTACATCTCAACAGATCATAGCAGGTTAGAAAATAAAATCATGCAGTAAAGTAAGATACATGAACTGAAGAAATACAGTATGTAACAGAGAGAGAACTGTAATAGAATATTTACTATAAGTAGAGAGCTAATAGTGACTAGTGAGTCAGAGTAAAATATAAACATGTGAATGGCATAGGAGATTCTGACTACAGCTAAGAGAGTGATTCATGACTACAGCTACTTGGATAATATTCACATGCCTATTTCCACTCCCCCATCCCCATCAAACACAAGGATCGGTTCAAATTATGTTAAGATTCGTGAAACTTCATATGGCTGATAAAATGAGTGATACGTGATGGTGATTCATGATGGCTCTGTGAACATGAGAGTACATGTGTCACAAGCGATTCGTGAATCAGAGGAAGCATAGAGATACGTGATGATTCGTGAAACGCACAAAACATGCAGTATTCGATGCTCCCGAGGGGATAACATCTCATGAAAAGATCCATATAGTACCAATCCGTGTGACCAACGTGACAGCATCAAGTAAAGTAATTTAAAGCAGGAAAATAATTCTAAACAGGATATGAAATGATCAAAGAATGTACTCGCCTGATATCTGAATGTCCAAGGTAAAGATACTATCCGAGGAGAGGTATCTGGCTCCTAATTAGAACAGCACAAGTCACAACATGTCCAGAAGGGTAATATAAAGCACTATAATGCATTCTACATGAATCTAGGTCAAACTAGGCCAAAGTCAACTATTAGTCAACTCTAGTCAACTGCACTAGTCAAACTAGGTCATGTCCTAACCCAGCAAGTCTGGCCTAACCAAGACTATCCTAGCAAGCACACATCAATACAAGGCTATACAAGCCAACATACACCCAACTCTATATAGCATGCAATTATTCAATACTCAAATAGGCAAGAATACACATTGGATATACACTAGGTAATCTATTACTTTAAGCTTATATGTCTACACATATATACACATGCATATATTGGTTCAACATTAGGTCTATAATTAAGGCATTTCAAATGGTTATATAACTTATATATTACAACACAATATGCTAATATATATATAATATACATACATAGCTAAGTTAATTGTATTCATAAATACTTATTTAAGAGGCTATGTGTGTGTATGTAAACATGGCAAGGGCAAATGAGGGTTAAATGGGCATACTAGTGTATACATATCAAAGAGTGTCAAAGTGTAAGTGAACAAAGTGTCAAGTGATAGTGTCAACATAGTGTAAGGGGTACATGAGGTAATGGATTTGTGTTAACATAGAACATTACATCTCATTAACTTGTATATTGCATACATTACATCTATTATTACTATATTCATGCTTACATTCATTTATCATTTATTTATTCTCTGCACTACTATATGCACCAATATTACATACTATGGAACCTACATATTCATTACAACCATACTTATACATGCTTATATTAGATAGTACTTACACCTCATACATCATTTATTAACCATTTACTCATGCTTGCATTCAATATTTAATTACATAATTTATATACATTACATGGGTAAAATCAAATAGAACATTATATTACACACAAGGGTGCACAAAATACATATGCCGAATAGTAACTCCTACTAATAATCAATACTGTACCATCTCAGCATGAATTAAAATCTAGGATTAAAGTATATTATAGATCTATGTGTTAGCTTTCCGAAACTTCAAACGGATGCGTTTTCGTTTCCGGAAACTCCCGGAATCGCAAAAACACCGAGAACCCGATTGTCTTTCGTACAGCTGACACTCAAATAATTCTCCAGAAAGTTACAGAAAGAATTAGGCCTATTAATACATGTTTTTGGAAAGCTAACTTCAATACGCTTCTTTTAAAAAAAATAGAAGATTAAACCGAGCTTTGAGCTAGAACTTATGACATTTCTAAGTTAGGGCTGAAATTAAAAACGTGGAAAAATCATGACGGATTTAGATAGTTTGAGCCAAAAGAATACACAAATATATATCCTAATTATCCACAACAATAATGACAATAATAATATGAGGAACCACACTCACAAACTTGATTATATAATCATCATGAACCAATTATTACATATATAATATAGATACACTCTCATTACAAAATATATATATATATATATATATATATATATATATATATAATATATATATATATATATATATATAATATATTGTATGAGAGTGTAATTATATATATATATATTATATATATATATATATATATATATATATATAATATATATTATATATATAATATATATATATATATATAGATACACTCTCATTCATAATATATATATATATATATATATATATATTATTTTTATATATATATATACATAATCATATATATATTATATATATATATATATATATATATATATATATATATATATATATATACATACACAAATCTATATATGTAACATGAAACATCATAAGAGATACATGAATGAAATGAAACTACTCAAGAACACATCTCTACATATTCAATCTGAGATTTAATATATATGTAACATGAACACATCTACAAGAGATACATGAATGAAATATAAAGTACTCAAGAACACATCTCTACATATTCAAATCTGAGATTTAATATGAATTAATTCATTTAATCAATATTTAAATATAAGTGTGTCCACATGAACACATCTACAAGAGATACATGAATGAAATATAAAGTACTCAAGAACACATCTCTACATATTCAAATCTGAGATTTAATATGAATTAATTCATTTAATCAATATTTTAAATATAAAGTGTGTCCAAGTTTGTGGGTTTTCCCCATGAACACAAGACACAACAATAATACAATAGAAATCCCTAAAGGACACATAATGGACAAGAGGACACAAAATAGGGACACAACAATGGGGGTCATTCCTATGGTTAAAACTTTCCTAAATGCAAAATGGAGAAATAAAAGAGAAGGAAATATTACCTAAAGGAGAGAAAATCCAAGGAGAAGGCTTCTTCCTTGGGAGAGCTTGAGAGCACTTGGGGAAGAAGACTTCTCAAAGAAAGGAAATGAGATGGGAGTCCTATTAGGGCCGACCACAATGGTTATCCCCCCCTCATTGAATATTACAAGTTTGCCCCTCCCTTAGTTACAAGTGTTTAAAACAATTTTTGGTTAGGGTTTGGGGGGTAAAAGGGTCAAAAAAAAACTCTAAATGGTTAACCTAATAATTAGGATTATGACTAATCTTTCTAACATGACTAATTAAAAGGTGGGCCATGGCTAACTAATGCATGGGTCCAACTAGAGTCTAAGTTACCCGGTCCCCGTTACAAGTCGAATTGAGATGAAATTCGAACCCGACTCAATAATCCCAAAACAATATCATAAATAATAAATAATATCAAAATAATTCAAGAGGTCAAATGTAAAAATGTTCTTAGGCCAGAAATGACATTATATATCATAATCACATGGTTAGGCTCTAGGTCAAACAGTCTCTAGGTTTCACTAGCAAAACGTCAAAACCACCAAGTCATTGATTTAATATATTTTAAAATGATTTAAAATCACCAAAAATTATATCATGAATTAAAATCATTATTAAAATAATTATAAAACACGAAATTTCAAAATTACCCTCATTTGGAAAACTGGGTGCTACACTTGTAATAAAAATATATATAAATATATATGTAATGTGTGTTTGATGACTTGTGTAGCTTTGTTAGTTTGTGTGAGTGTTAGTCTAGGCTTGGTTAGGACTAATGAGACTTGTTAGTCCAGGTTTAGACCTAATACTGCCTAGTTAACCTAATTTGACTAGTACGGTTGACCAGAGTTGACCAAGAGTTGACTTTAACCTAGAATGACCTAGAATCATGTAGAATGCATAGTAGAGCTTTATTTTAACCATTTTGGACTTGTTGTGACTTGTGCTATTCTAAATAGGAGCCAAACACCTCTCCTCGGACAGTACATTTCCTTGGACATTCAGATAGCAGGAGTACGTTCTCTGATCATTCTATCCTGTTAGAATTATTTCCTGCTTTAAATTACTTTCTGATACTGTCACGTTGGTCACACGAATTTATACTATATGGATCTTTTTATGAGATGTTATCCCCCTCGGAGCATCGATACTGCATGTTTTGTGCGTTTTACGAATCATCACGTATCTCTATGCTCCTCTGATTCACGAATCGCTTATGCACATGTACTCTCATGTTCACAGAGCCATCATGAATCACCTTCACGTATCACTCATTTTATGAGCCATGTGAAGTTTCACAAATCTTAACATAACTTGAACAGATCCTTGTGTATTGATTGGGGATGAGGGAATAGAAATAGGCATGTGAATATTATTCAAGTAGCTGTAGTCATGAATCACTCTCTTAGCTATAGTCATGAATCTCCTATGCCATTCACATGTTTATATTTTACTCTGACTCACTAGTCACTGTTAGTTCTCTATGTATAGTAGATATTTCTATTACAGTTCTCTCTCGTTTTACATACTGTATTTCTTCAGTTCATGTATCTTACTTTATTGTATGATTATATTTTCTAACCTGCTATGATCTATTGAGATTGTAGGTACTCGCTCTTGTCCTGACTGGACCTGTTGATAATTTTACTGATAGCTTGGAGGTTGTTACTAAACCTAGAGGAGACACATAGAGGTTGTTTAGATAGTTATTTCAGTTGTCTGGAGTTGTATTTATTTTAGGGATTACTGTATTTGAGCTTTGAGATGATTTCTGGGTTTGTGTATCTTAGACACTTAGGCTTCTATCTGCTGTATATCTTTTGGATTTCATATTTACCTATCTTTTACCTTGCTCTACCTTAGTTGTGATTGAGACTGTTTGCTATGCACCCCCATTGGGGATATAAACTGTTTAGCATTATATTGTTAGATGTTGT